>WJFB01000811.1:0-46197 GCA_009870185.1 Pygmarrhopalites habei | reverse complement strand
TCACAAAAGGCCTTGACCACCCAGCCACCCAAAACCCGTGACATCATTAAGCATAGACCCCTAAAGTCCTATCCTTTTACATGCAAGCACTAGATAAAATCGCCCTTTTTACTGGGCGTCTATTAGGAAAAATACCGTAAGTACTAACGTTATATGCATTTTTCAATAAAGCGTACCTACTACTTCAAAAATGAAACTAACTGATCAAACATTACTTTCTAAACATGTTTATGTTTTACCTGACAAGATTTGATAAAGTCCTTGCCATATTTGCGAAACGTAAAGCATGCCATATCCAAGTCATCGATCAATCTAAAGTGAACAGAAGGACTTTACAAACAAGTACATAATATTGACAAGAAATTATAATATTATAGAAGAGAAGGTACTTACATTCCAAGCGTATTATTTGACTCTGTAATATATTTGCTCATTTTATCAGTAATATTAAATGGTAGTTTTTTTGGAAGAAATTTAGGTATCACAGTATCATCATCTGCAATTTGGAATCAAATATATATATATATATATCATATATTAATTAAAACCCAAGTACTCTGTCGCTGTCTGTGAAATGTATGGAAACAAGTCAGTTAATTCATTATCTATATTTACAATATTACCTGATTTCACTGGAAGCAACGGTTCAAACTTTGACTGATTATTGACAATAAAATCCATCATGTTTGCTATCGGTGGCCCTTCTGCAGGGCTATGCTCATATGTAAGGCCACACTCTCCCTCCGAACCCACAATAAATTGAATAGTCTTATCAAACCAGCGGTTTCCTGAATTTGTCCGATTTCCATGAATCATTTGTAAAGCAGCAACAGTTTGTCTTTCACTTTTTTCTAAATCCTCAACTCCTTGCTCATCAACTCCTTTCTTTGGATTCATGAGAGGCCGATTTGGTCGATCAATGCATACCTGAGAAAATCACAATAAAGTATTCCAAACATTATTATTTATGATGTCTACTTTTTGATTCAATACATAAAATGATTTTATTAAAATCAGACTCACCAAGAATAATGACTCTTCAATGTTCTTTACAGATTGTGAATTTTGTGAGTCTTTTCCAAGCACTTGATATACTTCGGCCCAAGTGTCCCTATGGTCTGTAGACAGTACTCCTAAATGATTTAAACAACAAGTATAGAATGTAAACATACCAATTGTGCGTTTATTATTAAATCAACTGAATATCTAGAACAATTTTAATCCTTAATTCTTACCCACTGGTGCACCACTAAGACCGGTGGTGCCGTTGACAATTAATTTGAGCTGATAGTACAATTGAGTAGGGTCAAGTGGTTCACCATTTTCATTATACACGGGCGTTTTGAAGAAATAATTCTTGTATGTAACGACAATGTGCTGACTACTAGGGTTGTAGGTTAGAATATCTTTGGGCAAAGCCGGTCGACGATTGGTTCCAAGTACTTTTGAATACCTGTCAAAAGGTGACACAGTAATTCAAGTGATCCATGATCCAAGATACAATGCATAGCATGACACATTTCAAAAATCTCACTGAGACATGTCCAGCGGCCTCTTTCCCATCATGTCAGGGGCCATAGTCATTTTGTCAATAGTACGTTTGTAACAAAGGGCACTATAAATTAACTTTGCAGCATAACGGAGCTGATCGTCCATGTTCTGAAATTGTACATACAATCAAATTTCATTTAATGTAACTACTATTTACTTACATTGTGAATGATTCCCTCATGATGAATAACACTAACCTTGAAATTTTCAAGTGGGAATACAAGACCAGGACTGGAATGAACTTCGACTGGACTATAAAAGAAGACAAAATAATTCATAGTGTCAGAAAATCAAATCATCTACATATTAATTTTGTTTACAGTAAACAGTTTACTTACCTTCGAAATTCCAGGTATGCAGTATCTAACCACCATTCTGATAGCTATTTTTTTTACAGAAATCATTAACAAATACTAATTGCATTATGTAACATCATTATATTTTGAAAGGAATACCCAGTTGTCTTTTTGTTCAGCTCTTTCTTCCAAAAGACGTTGTAATTTTGGTCCAACTCCTCTCTCAAAGTCTACAGCCAACTGTTTTGTGTTTTCAAATTCTTCTTGATTGACAAGTGGTTTGACAGTTCTACAACAAAAAATAGCAGCAATAATAATTAAATTTCAAAATAATACATCTTTGAGTAAAATCATTTGCGTCAAGAATGATTTATTACCTGAGCAGTTTACTCAAGGTATCACTAAGTTTTGGAACAACCAACTTTGGCAAATGATCGGCTTGTTGCTTCGGTTTTCCCTGGAAAGTACAAGAAAAATTAATTGTCACACTTTGAGACAATGACAGAATAGGTAATGATAGTGTAAAATTACTTTTAAAAATTCACCTCTGAGGCGGTTGCACTAGATAAAGTGGGATTGTGACCTCCAGTAGAAATTGAACGAATTCCAGAAATATCCTCTGCTGTATAAGTCATTTTTGAAGACAGTCCCGACCTCCTCAAATTCGACAACAAGTTGTGACGGCTCAATACATTTGGTATCTTCATCCTTGTTATGTGACCAATGTAATTACTGATTGCGAAACACAATGTTATTATTCTTTCCCTAATGTTGAGGGAGGAGGAGAGAAAGTGGTTTTGGACTTTGAATTGTGTTCGAATGTACCGCAAAAATTCTAAGGTTAACGCCAATTAATTAATGCAAAATCCTGGACAATCCCTCTGTTTATGTAGTATAGTTTATTTTAATTTCAGATTCTTTTTACTATTTTTCAGTACGTAACAAAACAACATCAAGATGACATGGAACAGTTAGTATTTGGTTCATAAATAAACCAGTTGATGTTATGTGAGAAAACGAATCCGAGGTCTTCCATCAATACTTTGGAAGCATCATTAGCTAATTGTATTTGAACATTTGGAATGGTTCCAGCCAGTGCATTCAGTTTGCATGCCCCTTCCATTGTTAATTTTCCATATCCCTTTCTTCTGTGGTTTTTATCAGTAAAAAGTGCGTTTATTGAACCCGCATGAGAAGTGACCACCCAACTGACCAGTTTCGAGTCGAGGTCACGCTCTTCTCCGTTCCGAGTCACTAGTCTGACCCCGGCTGAACCTGGGATGTGACTAAGACAATAAATAAGATTCCCGTTACTGTCATTTTGATGAACCACTGGTGACAAAACAATTCATCTTACTGAATTGCGTCTCCCATCCTGTCCAGTGTCCCAACCCCTGAAAATTTCCAATGCTTTGTCACCAGTTCAGCATCTTCCTTTAGAAGTCGTGACACTACCACCTTTCCCTCGTCCAGTCCTCCGATTTCCTGACTTTATGACATGGAAAGATTGATCTCAAATTAATTCCACACCCCATGTTGTCTCATCATGAATGAAAATGTCTTAATTACTCTATATCGAAACTCAAAGCCTTGTCAATGGGCATGTAATAAAAGTAACAAGGGTCAACACTGTCAAGTCTCCCTTGTCTTGAACACATTTCCGGTAATTGCATATGCTCTGCCAACTTGTCGTCCACGGAACAGAAACTGATAGGAATGTCCCAACGCATACTGTTCTCAAATTGTCTGATTATTTCTTCAGTCAGCACAGACAAGTCTGGTGGCCCACAAAGCGTCATAGCAGAGTCTCTCTCTGAAGAAAACTAAATTGAAATTTACAATAGTAATGTGAGGACATTAAATAAGTGTCAATAACTTGTGTTAACGATATACCGTAGGTATTTACATTACGATTTTGTACAGCAGCAAACAGAGAGTCATCATCAATTATCTCATTGTAAGAGTAGAATGTGGTTTGAACATTTTCCGAAAATCTTCCATTCAGGAATGTATGAACTATATTGCAAAACTCAGTAAACAAAGGGAATTATCACAATTTGTTAAATGAATTGTTGCTCTTCTATTTTTTGTAATATGTACTACATTAAATTACTGTGGCTGCAGAGGGAAGCCGTCTCTCCACTGTGGAATAAAGCAGTGGAATTTTGGATTTGGAAATTTGTACAAATCCTGTCATTTTTGTCAAAACTGTCTATTAATAATAAAGAAAAGTCCAAAATCTTTCTAATTAACTAATCGTACAAAGGAAAGGATAGCTAAAACTCCATTAAGATGCTTTAACTTTAACAAGTCATTCACCCAAGATTGACTTTCACCGAGTGAAAGTTTCACTCGTGACTCGCGTCACTCGAGTCGAGTGCTTTGTCAAAGATTGAAAAAGAAAAAGAATCCTTATAAAACGTATGTCTCTACGGGGAAAATCCCACAATTTTCATAAATTAACAAACAAACTAAAAAATTTGAACGTACATCATAAATCATTTATCTACGATGATTAGTTAGTGCGATAGTTGGAACGTTTCAAAGTATATAGTATGTAAGTTAGGGTAGAAATATAATTAGTTTATTACTGTAAGTAGGTTAGTTGTTTAAACTGCACTGTCAATAATTTAGTACTAGCATTAGGGGTAGAGTAGTTTGTAATTTTTAATTGAGCATCAAATTAGAGATACAAATTCTTCAAGAATAAAATGAATACTCCTCCAGTTCTTCCTTCTCCTCCCGGATTGTGGGAAACAAACCGAAGACCTTATTTTCATACCGGGTATAGCACCATCATTAAGCATCAACGAGACCTTCCATGGAATGAACCATCCGAAATTGTTGACTCCAAAGATTCACACACCATTGCAGAGGAAGAAGGACTAGAAATTCGGGAACTTTTGGGCTATGGATCCTATAGTGCTGTCCATGTAAATTCCCTCTACAACAATATGCAGTATATGGGAGTATTTAGTCTAAAGACTTTTACAAAATGAATAATTTATGAAATGTGACAGAGAGGATACTGGAAACCACACAGACTGGATGTGGCAGTCAAAATTTATGAGAAACCACGATCAGGTTGTTCAATTACGAAGCCTTCATTATTTTCCAATTGAAAAATTATTGTAGAAAACTTATTGTAGGTAAATGCTTTTTAAAATATAGACAATGATACTTCCCAAGCAATGCCTGCGTTGAAAGTAAAATATTTTATTTTCCACATAATAAAAAATGCTTCGAATTTGCATTTAATAAATTAATTTCTTTAACCTTGAAGAGAGTTATGGCAGAAGTAGAGGCCCTGAAAAAATTGAAACATCCTAACATTGTTGGATTCTTTGGAGCAGGTTGATGAAAATATTAAACAATTCGGAAATTAAATGTGAATATAAAGTGAAGGTCATCTTTGTGTGTTGATATAAGTGGAGACAAAATATCGAATCTACTTGCTCCTGGAGATTGTGGAAAAAGGGAATTTGTTGCAGTATCTTAAAAATGGAGGACCCCTTGGTGAAAGCAGTTTGGCCCGAAAATGGTTTGGAATTTATTTTAAATTTAGTACATAAGTATATTAGAGGATTGTTACAATTAATTGTATGACTCTCTCTAGGTTTGGCCAACTTGTGTCTGCTCTGACCTTTGTCCATCGTCAGGAGATTGCACATAGGTACATAAGTAATCAAGGAATAATTCTTTGTCAACTAAATTCAATTATGTACTAGTAATGTTGTGGAAATATAGGGACTTGAAATGTGAAAATATTCTACTGGATCTTCATTTAAACTTGATACTGTCGGATTTTGGTTATGCAAAATTTAATTTAACTTGGATGAAGGACCTTCCAAATGACTGTTGGGTTAAAATTGACAACGAGTTTTGTGGGTAATGTAGACTTTCTTTCCCTTCCTCTTTCTCCCTTCTTTAACTTTCTCTTATATAATTTACGACGACGAATAATAACATAATTATTTTCCCTAGCTCAATAGCTTACATGTCTCCGGAAATTATGAAGAGGATCCCTTACAGTCCCATACTAAGTGACGTATGGAGCCTTGGGATTGTATTCTATGGAATCATCTTTGGCAAATTTCCTTATGAAGAGATCAATGGTTAGTTGGATTAAGTATAAGTTTACTGCTGAGATAGCTTAAATAGATGAAGTAGTAAGTGTATAATTAAATAACTATTAAATAGCTCAAAACATTGTGGAACTTCCAAAACGATTCAAATTTCCGGAAGGAGTGACAGTCTCACCACACCTGACAGACATTTTCCGGAGTATTTTCATGGTGGAACAAAAGAGAATTAGATTGTACGAGTTACTAGAGAAAAAATGGTTGGAGCAAGAAGTCAGTTCCGTCTTTTTAGGGAAAATGGGTCACTTGAGTCATCAAGAGACTGAGAAGATACTTAAACATGTTGATCAAAAAATACCTGAAGAATGTGTCATCAACAATTAATCTTTCATCTAAAATCATTATTGTAATTAATTTTTTTGTAAAATTTCAAAATGCTTATTCTCTTCCGTTGTGAAAATAAATTTATTGTTCAACAACAAAGTCACAAAGTGAGAGAGACAAAGATTTTATAAAGTTGATCTTCCTCCAGAGCAGAGTCCAGACAGTTGGGGTATTGTAAGAGATGGGCGTGAATACGTCTCTACTCTGATAACCTTGTTCGAAGGAGGAGGTTCAAAAAAAAATTTTCAAAAAAAAACAAATTGATTCGAAATTATGAAACAAAAGTAAAATCTTCCATCATTTTTGTGATATAAAATAATAACGGATAATATGTAAAACACAGTATCCAACACTGAGTCATTTGTTATCACCATTTGATTTTCTATTCATGCAATCTGTATGCATTTCTACTTGATTGTAAGCGTTACAAATTGTAATTTACGATAGTGTGAGTAATTCAAAGTGTTGACAGTCAAGGATTAGGTTACGAATTGCAGGTAAGAGTGACAATGTGTGGGTGGATTGATAATACATTAAATTATTTGATGTCAATTATTCTTTAATTTGCTGGTGTCATAATTTGTGTTTTTTAATTCTGTAGAATATCTTCAAAACCAACAACAACAGATCAGTAATGAATGAATCTCTTATGGACACTGACGGCCTACAGTCAGAATTAGCAGAAAAAGTACGTCTAAGTTCCGAAGAGCCAGGAGAGATGCTTGACGTGGAAACCCAGGCAGCTATTGATATTCTCCCAGATGAAATTTTAGAAAATATTTTTGGACGTTTATTACCATATGACGATTTAGATACTGTTAGGATTGTGTGTCAACGATGGAATCGTGTTGCTAGAAGTATGTCAAAATTTGTTACGAACAAAACTGACTCGCTTAGTTAAAAACGTCTTTTTGATTTTTGAAAAATCTTTGTTATTACAGAGGTGGTGACAAGTCTGAAGGCTGCATTTGAGAAATCTTTCCATGATGGAAGTTTGAAATGTGAGACTATTTCCACAGTTTACGACGATGGTAATAGAGTCGTCGGTCCATGGATCTCGGAACGATTTGGACACATGTGTTGTTATTATGGTATTTTTCTATTAATTCTTCAATTTTAAAATGAGTATCAGTCCATACTTGCATAGCATAGTAGATAAATACATATTATGTGAATTTTTGTTTAATATTTTGTAGATCGTTCAATGTACGTCATTGGGGGGACAGCTCACACTCCAACAACTTTCAACGATATGTGGAAATTCGACCTAAATACCCGTTCTTGGAATCGATGTGTGGCCTCGGGAAAATATCCCAGTCCCAAGGTATAATAATTAATTTGCTCATATTTGTAAACAAGTTGTCTTTCTCAATATATTATTGGTCATCAGTAATAAATTTTGAATGTTTTTATCCCATAGGCTTTAGCATCATTTGTAAGTATTTATACGTTATTCATATTTTATTTTTTGACAGAAAATCATTTTGAACAAGATGTACTAAATATTTTCATTTGTTTTCCAGGTTCAGTACAAAGATAAATGGTACGTTTTAGAAAGTTACATATTAAATTGACTATTTTATGTACAAAAAAAACTTTTCGAAAATTTTTAAATTATGTCATATTGAGATATTTTTTTTGAATTCTTAGTGTTCTCTTTGGTGGATGGGTGAGCAGACTTTGGCAAACGATAAGCTATTTTATTATAGAACATACATCGATTAATAAATTAACCAATCTATTTAGGCTCATCCCCCACCATACCCTTTAATGCAGCCTTGGCGAATTTTTGATGAACTTCATATTTATGATATTCCAACAAAGGTAAATCCTCATTTTAAAATTTAATAAAATTACATGAAAAAATTACTAATAATGATGGTAATTTGTTTATTAAAGAGATGGTCTCAAGTGATTACTTCTCAGAGTCCCCACCCAAGTGCAGGTCATTCCGCGTCCGTGCATCGGTTCGTAAAAATTTTCATCAAGTGAATTGACTATATGCTGGGTGTGTAATTACCGATAAAGAAACATGGGATTTTATTTTATTTTAATAGTGACCTCATGATCGTGTTCGGAGGTCGAATTTTTAATCAGCAGGAGCAGTCATATCCTATGTAAGTATGCATTTTGTTATGAATTATCACACTGAATAATTCAGTTTGAATTGTAGCAATAATCACACTATGATGTCTGTGTAGTTCAAATGCTACATGGGTCTTTAACTTTCTGACTGGTGAGTGGTACGAGGTGCTCTGTTCTGACGGCGAACTCCCGGTTCCACGCTATGGACAAACACAAATTGTCGTGGATGATTCACATGCTTTAATAATTGGAGGTTGCGATGGAACAAATGGATGGAATAAAAATAAATTCGGGTATAATTTTTTTTTGACAAAACTGTAATGTGTTCGTCTAATTGAAATATCGTATTACCTCATCTTCAACTATTTATTCTGATTTTGGTTGTTAGTGTTTGGCTTCTCAAGCTAGAACACGATGGTAGAAATTATAGAGGTACCTGGACAAAAATGGTACTGAGAAATCCAAAGAATGATGGTCCTCATCATGATTTCCATTACTCGGGATGCAAGGTATGAATAATTAACTTGTGATAAAGAAGAGCAAGTCCATATTTATTGATAAAATTAATATTTACACTTTGTGTGTGTAGGTTGGGTCGACCGTTGTATTTTGTGAACGAGCTTCTCCTCTGTCCCCATTCTTAGCATTTTTGCATTTTGACAGCTGGAGACCAGCTGGAAATCATCATCCTACGCAATTGCAGCCAGGAAATTTAGACTTTGAGTCATCCTCAAGATCACCTTCTTATTTTCATTCCCGCTGCTCATCTGGAGTTAGACAACAAAATACTGCAACTATGCTTATATATTCTCTAGATATTTCCAAGGTACAGAACGAATCCCATAATTATTATTCCATGTCAACATTCATGGTGAAATAGGAATGTGTAAATGCTTACATTTTGGTTTTAACGCCTCTTTAATGTAATTAGGTTTTAACGGACGGAACAGTTGAATGGTCAAAGGAACCTGATCCTCCATACTTTAATCGTCCAAAGGTACATAAAACATGTTGTTTACATTGACTACTTTTCGGTCAAGTACGATGTGTGAGCAATCTAAATGCTTAAATTGCAATAATTGTTATTAATTATAGGAGCGAATGCTGTACTCCATGGTACATGGACGAGCAGAGTTGATACTTTTCGGTGGTTTCTTCAAGGTGAGTATTCGATGAATACTATTCATTTAGTAAATTTTTAAATAATTTACTTCCTTTAAGAACTTTCAACTAAACAAAATTGAATTTTATTTCTTTAAGGATCCGAATGGAGTGTCGTGCCGTGTCTCCAATGACGTTTTTGTGCTTAAAACAGTTCACAAGAATTATTGACGTGAAAGTCAAGTAATTTTTAAAAAACATGATGATAATGACTACTACATACTACCAAATTTGGGAAGAATATTATTAGTTTTAAAAGTCTGCTTTTGCTCCTAAATCTCGTCAAACATTACTTAATCGATAAAACGTGTGGAAAGAACGTTTTTGTTTTTTTTTGTTTTTTAAAGAAAATTTAAGGATGGAAGTATCTATACAAAAAAAATTTTTTGTATACAATTATTAATTTCAATTTTGGGAGGTGAAGTTCGACGCCATGGAAGACTATCTTATCTAAAAATGTACACACACACGCACAAATATATAACTAACCATCAACTGAACGATCAAGAATTTAACCAGTACTTCTTTGACAATGTGGTGAGTGAGTATAATAATAATATTATGTAAGTGAAACAACCTGTCAACATCCGTACAAAGTATACACACAATCAACTCTTGAACAAGTAATTAATTGAATAGACTCAACTATGACTCTCTATGTGTTTCTATGTTGTATGACTCTCTTTGAAGGTGAGTTATTTTGATTGTCATTTTCTCTCTGTTTGTTTATTTTAAAATGAAAAATTGTGTTTGTTAGTTATCCTCTTTACATTATATACCACACCCCAGTCCTCCCTTCGGGATTGACTGTAGAAAAATACTATTAATTAATTGATGGGTTATTCATATTATATTTCAATATATGCAGTAGATGTTGTTTCAGTCACTGTTTTGGCTCTTGGTATTATATTGTCCTCTGCCACAGTTTTATACAATCCAGTCATTACAAGCTGTGCAGTTTGACACACAGCTGATGTATGCATTGTCATTCTTCACATCTTGCTGAAGAGAAAAAAAAACTTTTATAGTAAATGTAATGATTTAACACAGTGTGTGATTGGCAATGATATTGCAAATAAAATTTCACTACTACTGCTTCTCTCTTTTCACCGTCAGTAAAATATCACAACCAGGCACAGCATAATCAATTGATGCTGAGAGGGAGAGTATATAATGGATAAATGATGTGTGTGGAACAGCAGTACATATATTTTCTAAACCGTATCGTGAACTCAGGGAATTTTTTTACCAAATTGTATCACTAGGTACAGGCCTACACTTTGAATGTGCATTGTATTAGTTATTAGGACATGGAAATCTTTCAATCCAAGAGGCAAGCTTCTTTTTCTGTTTTCTGTTTTATTTATTCATAACCACGGAATTCGTTTTTATCCTCGCATAACTCTTGACAGTATAAATAAAAAAAAGTTCCCTCTTCCCATCATCGTCCTATGAACGTCACAATGAAGTTATATAGGTAATATTTTTGCGTAGACATCGAAATTGTGAGGCTTTTTTTATTCTGAACTTTACTCATAGTCCCAATGAAAAGATGCGTTTCCCCCTGTCGTCCATGAATTGTAAATTTAGTAATCCAAATCCATGTTTTGAACAATTGCCATTCTTTCTTGGAGAGCATTTCTCGGTTTCCATGCACAATCTTTTTTATCTCCTTTGACTTCTTTACGTACGTTCCCGTACATATATATCATCAAAGAGGAGTAGTATTAAGGAAGGCATTTTGTGCATCCCAGCATGTAGTAAACAGTTATGCAGTGTGGATTTAAAGGGAAAGTAATTAGAGAATTAAAATGAGGTCAATGTAAAGGTGGCATATCTCCTCCTCCTCCCTTCCCTCATCACATCATTACATGTTAAAAGATGTACATTTTCCACTCTCCCTTCTTCTTCCCTATATACTACTTAAATATTTTTTACTACATTTTAATTTTGGGTTGATTTCAATTTGAGCCTGTGTTGAGGGTAAAAAGACAGATGCGTGTGTGTGTAGAGTTCCCCATTCATTCATGTCTCAACACAAAGAGCCTTTTTATTCCACAAACATTTTTTGATTTTGCCTATGAACTATTTTAGAGAGTGGGGCTACAATGATCATCACATTGTAGGACTCATTAACATCCGATTTTATGACCAGCAACATATTAAAACGCATTTACGCTCAAGGCTCATCTCACCTATAGAAAAAAACATAAAACATTTAATACATACTATCAATTGAGCATTACAGTACAAGAGGTATTATACTTGTGTTTAGTCGTTGAGCAACTTTTTTGCATTTTTAAATACAACGTAGAATAATTATTTTGTATGACAATAAACATTATTTCTAAAAAAAAAGTAAACGAAAAATGTAGTTCAGCGTTGCAATAATTTTGGACAAACTCAAATTGAAATGAAGTTATGTCGTAGAAACTTCAAATAGGAGTATGTAATTGGCAAAAGAGAGCAAGTCAATAATAGTTTGACAAAATGGAAATAGTAATAATATTGGATACCTCCTTTTCCTTGTATAGAAACATAGTGTGTGAATATTTACTTGTAATATGGATGGAAGCAGCCTATAGTTGCACACACACACACAAAAGGGATAGACTCTATCCGATTGAGCATGAGTTTCAAAATCAGCTGGAGGCTGTATTTATATGAATATACAGCAGAGGTCTTTTAAAAGAGAAGAAGGAGAGGTATAACTTGTGTATGTACTATGTATGTTTCATAGCGCAGGATGTATTTAATCTCAAGACACAAGGTTGTTTAGTTTTAACTGACGCTAACAAACAGCAGTCACTCTCAGCGTAATGTTAAGAGACTACTCCTGCAAAAAAAATAACTACGATTCTCTCTCATATGTAATATAATGTTCTACACAGACACACACGCACACTGTACTCCTGTCTATGGTCACAACTCTGTCTTTATTCTGTGTGTGTGTGTCCAATACAACCATTGTCATTATGTATATATGTACTTATGTTGGTTACATTATTTTCTACAATAATTTTATTCTACCCCAACAACACTGACAATGAGTGTTATGTGTGTGTGTGTGTGTGAATCTCAAAAATCCTTGTATTTTTTAAAACTACATGCAGTCATAATGTTGAAAGTCTTTTGATGACATTAAAAATACATGTATATGTTGTCAATACACTTTTAGTTTTGCTGGGTGAGGATGATGTTTGTGGTCATATATATTTTTTTTTCAAAAAAAGAGAAAAGAAAAAGATGTGAAGAATTGTGATGATTTGATTCGCACGTGGTTTGGACTTTAGGGAATAAAATAAAATAATAGGATTTGATGTGACCAAGTGTGTTGTGTAGGGATAGAGAGGATGTAGGATGTGAATAAAGACAAAAAGTTGTCTTATATTATGTAATCCCGTTGGATCTCCTCTCTAGTAAATGCGAGGGGGAGAGGAGAACGAAAGAGAGAATTGTGTGTGTTGTTAGGATTTTCCTTTCTGGTCTCTGGGCTGCAGGTAGGGAGGGGGAGGGGAGAACTCAGATAACATTTTCTGTATTTACCCAGGAACGAAGAGGAGAAGAGGGAAGGGTGAGGAAGGTTGCAGCCCAGGCTAGGCTTCATAATGACGATTTTCAGTTCATGTTGCTGCCAAACACAAACACTCCATTGTAACTTTGCCATTAAATTATCTTAACTTTACAACAAGACTACTACTGTGTACATATACTGTATGTAACAACATAACCAACAATCCACAAACACACACGACCACAGGCTAACTTTATAACGTTAGTACTTTAGACCACATGATTTAATTGTCATGAATTAATTGAGATTAAAAATTATTTTGGTATATATTCTCTTAATAACTTCTTACAATGTATTTTCATTTAAATTGGAGGGTGAAGGTCCAAGGGGTGAAATAATTCTCTCTCTCAAAAATCCCAGTTTCCTTTGTCCTAATTATTCTCACTTTTTCCAAACTAAACAACTCCTGTATTTAATTAATCATTCATGTGAGTTGAGTCTGACATTTCGTACAAGGAATTCAGAGAGTGTGTGTGTATTAAATGTACAGGTTGAACTGACAATGGGTTTATCCTGTGAAAAGAAAAAATTTATTATTGCAAATTGTGTGCATGTGTGTGGTTTTGTGTCGACGTCATGGGATAGAGAACAGAGAGTGTGGAATCCTGTATTATTGAGACACACTCACACTAAAATTGAGTTGACAACTGGAAGGGGGATCCAAAGTCAAATCCATTAGAATTGAAATAATTATTACTTTATTCCCTTTAGTCCAATTCAAGGTTTGTGTACTGAATTGTGAGGGGGAGCATAAATTTTAATGGGAAAACGCCTTTAATATTTTTTTTGTCCATATTCATGTATTTGAATCCACTACTGCAACTTAATTAAGACCAACCTCCTATCTTATGCCTTCTCCTCCATATTCAAACTGATAATGTTGTGTATGTGTAGTGTGTTAGTAAATGAGATATATATCCCCGTAGTCGACATTACTTAATGGAGTTTAAAATTTATTATCTTCATAGTGCATTGTCAGTGGAGATAATAATGGATAATGTGAAGGAGCACAAGTCACATCATACATACACCATTCAAGTTAAAAGTCAGAGGAAGAAGAAGAAGAAAAAATTAAATAATTTTGAGAGAGAGAGAGAGGATGATTAAAATTTGAATCTCTCAGCTGACTCTATCTAATATTTTGCATCAAATATCTGGACCATGATAATGAGGGATATGTGTACAGAGTTATAATGCTATCACTTGTTTTCCTGTCAATTTATTAAATGTTTCTACACATGGAGATGTTGTAGTGCCAAAAAAAGGAAAAGAGAGTTCTAAAAATGTTTGATTTATAGGACTGTGCTAATAATTTGTTGATGTTGACGAATCTCAGCCAATCTCCTCCTCTTCTGTACATCTCCTCCTTTACTTGTACTATCCTGAAGCGTCGAGTAATCTTTTGCAGATGCGAATATGTGAATCCCTAGCTCTCTAAACTCTAGCTTCTCTTCTCTGACAATAATAGCAAACGGACGGGGAAAAAAAGTTGCAATGCACTGACATGGATTTTACTAGTCGTTATTCAATCTCTCTCTCTCCTACTACTTACTTACTACTCGTTTGGCTGTGCTAATAAAAAAAAATCTAATCGTACACTAGTATTACAATTATTGGAAATGCATAATAAATGTTGATATTTGTCCCACACACAAGGATTAGTATCATTTTTTACTATTTAATGCTGTTGAACTCTGGTTTCGACAAAGATATCCAGAAACCATTCTGGACATGTGTAAAACCCATTTGTAAAAAAAATAGAATGAGATTTTCAGAAAAATCTAAAATAAGATTCTCATTGGAGTGAGCCCTTCTTTCTACTATTCTATTCTATACGTGACAAGAGCCCAGGGGCAATTAATCATATACATATGGGAGGGCAGTTTGAATTTCCTTTCATTTTAAATGGAAATTTTCAGATAAAAACTACGTAGTCGGGGAGTGATGTTCCGACTCGGGACAACTTGGATCATAATGACCAAAAAATGAGGGTCATCAGGAGATTGATGGGATGAGAAGATGAGTGGAGGACAGGGGTCAATTTTGAGATATTCATATTGGGACTTGGCGGAGGAAAGGAAGTAACGAGGCTAGAATTACTCCGCACAGAAAATAATGGCAAAATGCGGTAAATCCAGGTAGCATACCCTGTCTCTCTCCATGGAGCTCGCTGTGATGATGCGTGAGCGTAGATAGGACGTTTTGCCATCAAGCCAACATTCGAGTATAAAAACATCCCACTCTGATATCCAAGAGCTCAGTATGTCAGGGAACGTGGAAGGGAAAAGATTACCCATGAAGTAAGGATTTGTCCATTTTTCCATATTTCTTTTTGTATGTACATACTTACTCCCCTTGTACACAGCCCTATCCAGGTGACCTTTGTTGTTGGGGGATTTTTGACCAATTTGTCATTTATCCTTTTTCAATTTTTTTTTTCTAAAGGAACCTTGAAGATTACCCGGAACCCCTATCAATAATTAGCAAGTGGACATTAAATGGAACTTGAATCAAGTGTGGAAGCAGTAAGAATCGGACCCAACGTGCTGGAGTTGGGCTCTACGGTGAAAAGTGGTGAGCGTGTTGTGAACAGGAACAACAACAGGCAAGGGAAAGGACGGAGCCGAAGACGATCTCTCCCTTCATCTACATCACCCCAAGTGGACGACAGCAACCACCCACAACAAAGTCAGCAGCAGCAGATAAAAAACTCTAGGAAAATGCGTAGATACAATAGGAAGATGAGCAAGAGGATTCGACGAGTGACTCAAAATGCCCCGAATAATAATAATGAATTTCTGATGGTAAGTTCATAAATAATTTTTTTGACTCATTTCCAACGTTTGGTACTTTGTAACGTTTACTAATTATGTCTTCTTGAACGTTGAATGTTAAATTTGAATTTTTTTTCTTTTTTAAAACTTTCTCTCTCTCTCTAGGAGGAACATGATCATCTCTACTTTCTGGATAATCAGGATAATGGAGGAGGGACAGAGGAAGACTCCAACTCGGACGAACATCATAACATGATGAGTGTGGGTGGCGATAGTGGGGGAGGTCGAGTCAGGTCAACTGCTCTCCTAGTCCCATACTCCTCCTCACCGGAAGAGGACGAAGCGGAATTTCTGACGAGGGATTTTTGTAACGTTTACCAGGGAGTGCATGCGGACCGTCTCTACTCCATGAGTAAGTCCCAACTCATCCATGAATATCAGATGATGGAGGAACGTGTGGAATTTCTGGAGAGAAAATTGTCTGCCTTATCCGATCCTCATTTTCAACGTCCTGGTCAGGACAGTGACTGTGACTCAGTCTCTGTTCCCATGATTCTCAGTAGTAGTGCTCCTTCCTCATCTTCCAATTCCATATTGAGTGCCAATAATTCTTTGAATGACATTCGCCATCTCTCAATGCACAATGACGATGACCAGGGGTACTACACCTAGTACTTTAAGTACATCACACACACAAAGCCCACCTTTTACTCGTGTTACCTGCCATCGTCCTCAACGTCATTTTCCTCAAAAGAAAAACCTTTTTTCCTGTATTATATAAATATAGAATACAATGATCTATATATTCTTATTACATAAACTTGTATTATACATGTATATATATACGTATATGTATATATATATATATAAACAATGAACGCATTTATAGAGACGGAGATGAAAAAGAGAAAAAAATTGTTGCAAAAAAAGAGTAAAAAAATGTAAATTCAAACAAAGCAAAAAAAATATATGAGAAGGAAGACTTTCTATATTTTTTATGTAATTATAAATATGAAGAAACTCTAATCATCTCTGTCTTTAAATACGCTCGCTCCTATATTTCTCTTTCTTTGTTGATTGTAATCTACAATTTTGTTCTAGTTCAAATAGTCTTAAGAGTTGGCTAGGATTGTTCTCCAACAATTTGACCTGACTCTTAAAACCATTAAAATGAAATATATTAACTGTATATTACATTACACATGTATATTTTAAATTGTACATCTCTCAAAAAAGATAATAATTCTGCAATTATTGTGTTTACTGCTGGAATTTTTTTTTGATTATATGAAAGTATTTAATGTGAACAACAACAACAACAAAAATCCAGTGACTTAAAATCCTGCAAAGTCGAAATGTGTCATCTTTGTTAAATTATTTATTTATTCTTTGATTTTTGTCTAAAATAGCTATATACTAAATTTAATTATAGCTATGCTGAGTAAAAAGTACAACAATCATGAAGGCAATGCATACAATGTGATCTATTATACTTTATAATAGAGTCTATAAAATATTTTAGATTTTCTTTACTTCAGGAAATTGGAACTTATCAATTTGATTTTTCTTAAAATTCGAAATGTTACAATTTTTTCATTATTCTCATCATTATTAGCATTTTTTTTTGAATTTTCAAAAGAAAAGAGAAAAAAATTGAAAATCTAACTCACATAAAAATTCTTTTGACTTTATAAGTTTCAAGCCAAAAAAAGAGAAAAAGTAAGTTAACGAATAATTTCATGATAAAGGAAAAAGACTTATAAAGAGATCAAAAGACTTGAAAGGATAGCTGGATCTCGAAAGTTAGTTTTAAACGAATTTAGGAAATTGAGAGTTTATTTATGCAATTTTTGCATAATAATAATTTGCTATATAGTGTGAATTTTATAGTTGAACGCTATGATAGTGAGAAATCATTTTAAAATAAAGTCGACAATTTGTGTATTTGACAATGACAATTTCGTTTTGAATGACAATTTATTCGTTCATTCTTTTTTGGATAAATCATGAAAGTTTGACTGAAAACAGTACATGCTACGAGCAGTGTGGTTCGATAGGGAAATAATGTATGGAGTTTTGAATGATTCTTTACCTTCAAGACTAGAGTACACAAAGGAAGAAGGGGGTTTATTTGTACACTTAAATAGTACAGTTCACTCACTTCTACTGTAGAAGTTCTACACTTTATTCTGTCGCAATTCTCTCTCTCTCTTCATTCCAACTCTCTTTCTTTTTGCTCTTTTGTCGCAGTATCAACTTCACACACACGCACATATCAGTCTACCTCAAAGTTGCACAAACACACACAATAATGCAGTTGACACTTTGTTATTTGTAGTTTACAATCTAAATAATTAAAATACACGTAGAATACATGCTAGGAATGTGGGGAGGGGAACACAGCTAAATATATTACAATATATGGAAACAGACACAAACAAAAAAAACTCGAGTACATATACAATAATTTACTAAGCTTTTCCTTCTCGACGATTTCTATTAGTGCATATACTATGTTCCTCGATTGGTGGTTAGCTTGGATATATCAAAACTGTCCTATTTAATTACACTTACAAATTGTTAAAAGGTGGTCCTGATGTAATTAATTGCTAGTTAAATATGCACATGTACTATCCGTATGTGTAAAGTAAGGGAGACTGTAAAATTATTTACATTTGCCCCAACTTGATGACACTCCTACTTACGTGGTGGACTATATATCTTGCAAAAATTTGATGATTCCATGAATAATTTGCATGGTTTGCATGCACTCAGTCAGTCCTACTTTTCCCTATTATGTAAGTGCAAAGGTATTTGTAGCAATGAGGTTTCCAATCAGCCGTTTGTAATCTCTCCAGAGTTCATTCACACAGTTTTTACACTCAATCGTCATAAATTTTTTGATTATCTCTGCATATTATGTGATCAGTTCCTTTTAGACTGCAGATTACTACTACTACTAGCTACTCATATTATTTATCTTTCAAGGTTACCAAGACCCGAAGGTCGACTGTGATTTCTTCATTTTATGGTTTCACACTCTGTTTTCTTTATTAGTTTTGGCCACTCTACATTTTTCCTCCTCAACAGCTATGAGAAAAGATAAAATCTTTTGTGTAAATGAACTGGTGAATGAATAATAAATTGAAGACTTTTTTTTCTTGCTCATGGGGAAAGCAGAAAGAAATGCTATTGACTTTCACAAGTGTAACATGTACTTTCTCCGTGGTCTGGAAAGGATTTATGCGGACAAGAAATTAAATCGTTCATTCATTCTCCACAATTCAGATTAAAAATAATGTCATCATTGATTTTCTCAACTATTTAACTGTGTTTAAAAGTGTTTTTCAAATTATTAAAAAAAACTAGAATTTGAGAGACAGTAGATCTCAGTGGGCCGCTACTATTCGCCGGGAGTGGAAATGCGTAACGGAGATTTTAACCAAAGAGTATATATGAAATAGAAGAGTGGAAAAGTAACGGCGGACATTTAAGAAACGTCTGAGCCTTGGCGGTGCAGATCCGGGGGTTGACCGATTATCTACGTGTGTTAAATTTTACTCCAACGCTTTTTCTTGTTGTTCCTCGACATCCTTGATTCTTAGGACGGAAACAAAAACTAAAACCAGCCAGTTCACCCCCCTCCCCCTCCGCGGTCTCAGTCTCATCCGTCTTAAATTTTTAATACACACATTTCCTCTCTTGGGTTATCTTTACTCTTTGATTTTAACAGAGTTTCTAAATTACAATTAAAGAGGGATGGACTACAACGAACAATTGGAGTTCAGAAATTTAATTGGTGACGAAAGTATTGAAGAAGATGACCGGACAGATGAGGTATTTGACAAACATTTTTAATAATTTCAAATTGTTTTAATATTGCAAGAAAATTTTTAACAGAAAAAAATAATGTTTGACGTTTTTCTTAAACTTTATTTCTATTTATTTTTAGATTAAGCAACTTCTTGTAAAAGATTTTAATGATGAAATATTCGACGATGAAAATGAACATTCATTCATTTCCAACTCAAGTCAAAGTAGCGTTATACATAGTATAAACACAAATTCCACTGGTCCTCCTCCTCCATTCGTTGATGGTAATCACAATATTTTCCTCAACGCTGCCAAAATGACCACAGCAACAAATTCTATAATTGAGAATGGATTACAGTCATTCTTAAATGGATTGGTAACGGAAGACCACAAGAATGATGGTGACATTATTAATGAAAATGCAGGAAAAAGAGTACGCTTTCAGTCCAGTCCTCCAAACAAAGGAAATTATGATGATGACAATTCTTCATCCACATCTTCATCTGGAAAACATCGCCAGTCTGATCGTGGTATGGATGAAATTGAAGCAAATAATCCTACAATATCTGTACTTCATCAAAGTCATTGTCCTCAGAATGGAGATGCTGAGATTGAGAGTGACCTATGGAAAGATTCTGGTAACGTGGAGGAGCAACTTAAAATGATTTGTAACATGAGAGAACGTCAAGTACAGCGAGCTGAAGAAACTCTTAAAACTCTAAATAAGGTCAGTTAAGCAATGTCTACTAGTAGTCTTTTTTCACAAAATTTGAAATGTACTTTGTCCAGGCAAATGTGTTTCTTGAAGAAANTCTTTTTTCACAAAATTTGAAATGTACTTTGTCCAGGCAAATGTGTTTCTTGAAGAAACCTTCATACATCTCTAGTACAAATTTTGTTTTTAGGATAAAAGAAGTCTCAATCACCAAATTGGTCTCATGAAAACGGAAATGATACAAATGAAGAATAATCAAGATAATCTTGAAAAAGTTATAAGTAAGATACTTTCCATGTCATAAAACATTAGAATATTTTTTTAATGCTTTGTACACACTTGTTTAACATTTTCCAAATATAATCTCAATAGAATTACGTGACGATCAAATCAAGTATTTGAAAACGAAAATGACTGAAGCTATCAATGAGTGTGAAGTTGCACAGAAAAATGAATTAGATGCCAAAGAGGAAAGTAAAAGTTACCTGGGCCAGGTAAATTATCCATTTTATGAATACTGAATACTATATCATAGAATACTTAAGTGTAAGCCATGGCGTTTGAAAACAAATTTCATGTTTAATTCTGATCATTCTCAAGATTGCTCAACTTAAACAACAGGTTGAACTCCTCAGTTCAATTGGATCTTCAACTCAACAAGCTGAAATTGACCAAGTTGTACGTCAAATCCGTGAGAAGCATTCCAAAGAAATTGGTGGATGGCAAGCCGAAGTCCGAAACTTGGAAAGCCAACTTTTAATATTTCAGGTGAAATAAAATCCTAAATTAAAGTACAAAAGTAATATTAGATACATTGGAGACATTGTTATCGTTTGAAAATTTTACCCATTATTCTTTTTTTTAATCATGTAGAGAAACCAACATTGTAGTCATGATGAATCCCTAGTGGTAGATGTTGTAGGGCAAAATGTTGCAATTCAGACGGATGAAGTGTATAATCAGCCGGTTCCGGCTACAATAAAAACAGCTACAGAAGATTTTGGACAAACAGTGAATCTGGAGCAGGCTATTGAACAAAAGTTAACAAGATACCAAGAATATTTGTTGAAATCTGGAGGAGGTGATGCAGATATTTTACTTGGTACTCAAACTGTCAGCAATGGACACTCTGGTTTTGAGAAATGGAAGGAAGCCCTCACAAAAAGTGAACAAGACAAGAATCGTCTAATCGATTTTTATGAAAAGGAAGTGGAAGACTACAAAGCAAAATTGGCCTTTTTACCTGCTCAACTCTACACCGTCTGGCAAAAACAGTATCGAGAGTTAGGTTTACTGTACAATGGAACGAATTCTACTGGAGAGTCTGGAAAGAACTTGGTAATCTCTCGTGATATTGGTCTTGTGACAGAGTCCCAGATGAATCTTCATAATATGGCTACTCAAACAAAAGAAACTAATAGTAGTGACATTCCTGATCTCAATGCAAAAAAGAGTACAAAGGTTGAAAATGACATCATTTTTAAAATGCAAAAATCCTCACAAAGTGCAGCTGCTAAAGAATGTACATCAGTTGTGACGCAAACAGAAGAAACTCTGGAAACTTATAGGGAATTGGGTAATCTCATGCAGCAGTGGTTCAAAGAAGTGGCTGCTAGTTCAAAAAGAGCAGAAGATGCAGAACGTGAAATGGCATTTACTAAAGAGGAATTCAAAAAATTTCGGAATAAATTTCGAAAATTTTACAAATACACTGTCGAGTCTCGAAAGCAATGGGAAGAGCAAGAGAAAATCCTTTGTCAAAAGTTTGAAGATAGTAGAAAACATTGTATTGTCATTCTATCCATGGTCTCTGAAAAGTTGGATATTGTCGATATAATTTAATCCTGCAACATATTATGCAAGTATTACAATTACCTATTATTATATGCTGGTCATTCTAAAAGTTCGAAATAGCCAATGACATATTGATACTATTGTGTAATTATTTTTAATGTAATCAATAGATGTTATAAAATGTTTGAAGTTTATACTAGATTGTATCCAGTAATAATAGATTACATAAAAAATGTTGCAGAATGACGTATTTTTTACTTTTCTGTTTGAATGTGTACAATACCTATGTATTTAAATACTTTCCTATTACAATTTTACTTTTTCAGAGTTCATGTCGTTATTGCATGCACTTACTAGATATTATATAGATTATTAGTTTTATATCTATGTATGTATGATACAAAATATCCATCGTTATTTGCTGAAAAGTTGCCACGCTACAGAATACACAAGTAGAGTACCTCTTGGACTGTAATGCTCAATTGATAGTATTAAATGTTTTATGAATTTATTCTATTGGTGAGATGAGCCTCGAGCGTAAATGCGTTTTCATACGTCATTACCTATATTTACATTACCTATGTAATACCCATATTTAATGCGTCATATACGTTGCTGGTCATAAAATCGGATGTTAATGATTCCCATTCTAGGATAATCATTGTAGCTCTACTCTCTAAAATAGTCTATCTAGGCAAACCCAAAAAACGTTTCTGGATAAAAAGGCTCTTTGTGTTGAGACATGGGGAACTATACACACACACACATCTGTCTTTTTACCCTCAATACAGACTCAAATTGAATGCATTGACCTCATGTCAATTCTCTCTAGCCTCTAGTTACTTTTCCTTCAATATGGTCACAAAAGATCGTATAAGTACTTCTCACCATTAGTATCCTGGAAGTTTATTCACGAATTTTTATAATCTACCCTTGTCATCTTTTATATACAAAAATTGATTAGATTGCGCTGTTTTAAAGAGCAGGTTTTACTGTGAGGAGTTTATTTGTAATAAGAAAAGTACATTATCAAATACTTTTACCGTGTAATTGTACAAATTGTTTGATTACTTCTGTTACCTAAAGCTCTATATTTGCACCTCAAGGAATATTACAGCAATGCTTCATCACTAATTTAACACTAGAGATGCTCTCCGGTATGGAGTTTGCAATAATTCCCTCAGCACTCGTGGCCGTGTCAAACAGGAGGATGTATTCAGCTTCACTGATTTTTTTGAAAGGAAATTTTGAAATTAAAGGGGATACAATGTACGAAAACTTGATTCATAAAATCAGGGATTATTATTATATATTACGAATGGAGGAGCAGTCTTATGGCTTACGTACTGGAGCAGTCTTAAAACTTCTTCCAACTCTACTCTCAGTTGAAAAGGGTCAATTAAATTTTGTTGAAATTTTGCCTTGGCTATGAAATAGAGTGCAGCATGGAGTTCGTACAGAGTGAGTCCTTAATGAAATGTATAAAACATTTGTTTACATGAATAATTATATATCAAAAATAAAAGGATGTGAGTTAGATAATTAGTCACCCCTTATCCTTGTAAACCCAGGTTCCAGGACATCGAGGACAGCAAGGAGTTTTCGACAGTGATTTTCTTTCCGGAGGAGGGACTCCATACTTAGACTGTCAATGACCCACCCAGTTGTCCGTCCATACAATTCAGAGAGCGAATGAGAGATGCTCATCAGTAGATAATGATTCGGATGAACAGTCTTCCCACTGTGTTTCTCCAACAATTTTTCTAATCTTGGGATCAAATTTTCACCTTCCTTGATCTCATCCATTTCTCCCTTAATTTGCTGAACAAGTTCTAACACGTTGTCCACTCCCCTTTCCCCTGAACACTCATCACATTTCCAGTTTGAATCCCGGTCAAGGGAATCCAGGGGCACTAGATAACCTTTAGGGCAGTTGGGACATTTCACTGAAGAGAAATGAGTATTTAATTCCGTCCCGGAAGCACATCTCACACAAACACAGTCAAAGAATTTTGACAGTTTGACATTTTGTCGTCTTTCCAGTGTCCCGTCCAGTGTATGAGTGTAGGCCGTCGTGATGAGTTGACCTTTCTTGATGGGGACGGCGGAACGAACAATCATCCGGTAGTCATCTGTGACCGTGTGATGAGTGTTGGACAGGCAGTCGTGAGCCATTATGTAGATATTTGGGTACAATCCACAAATCCTATTTGGGATCATTATAACACATATACAATACATTGGAGGTGAGTTCAGGGATTATAGGTTTCAATTAAGAAATTTTTAAAAGAGATCAAAATTATTCTTTACCCTGTATTATTTTTTTCTAACCGAATTTCAAAAGAATTGACATCCGCGTAGCCGAGGACACTGTGAATTGTGTCTTCGTCAAATTCGACCATTTTGTACCGTTCTTAAATTTAATAATTACAAAGGAAATGATTGGACAGGTGTGTCAATGATGGGTGAATTTTCAGTTAAACTAACCTCGTAAGTAATTAACCGTATTGACTTGATTTCGATGCCAGAGTTCCTTCAGATTCCTACCATTAGTGAGGAACAGATGTTATTTATTTTTGGTAAAGAATTATGTTTTAGAGAGATGGAAGTAATTAACGTACTCTCTCCGAATATCATTATGGTGCTCCATTTCGTTCAAGGCTGCCCATTTTTTTTGGTCATGGTCTCGAAGGACAAGACAGCGCACTGTTAGAATACATTCGTAGACTGGATGAAATTTGTCAAAGTATGTAATTTTCACGGGCAAATTTTGAAATACTTGGCATTCATTCTCTGCATGCATCGGCACCTGCACAACAATGATTAAAATAATTATAGTAATCTCATATGCTTAAATAAACCATAATGTTTCTTATAGCCGGAGTAAATAAGTACAAAGTAGGATCAAATTAGAAAGTGTAGCTTTCAGCTTAATCCATTCTGAGAGGAACAATCCTTTGGAGTAAAAATGCACTGGAAAGTAACTGCAAAAATCATTCGCTTTCCATGAGGCCATAAAATCGCCATTCCTTTATTATGACTCATGACCCATAATTCTTCACAAGTTGGCAGTTACTGAACTTTTACTGTGTGTATAAAATATATAACCTTTTCACAGGCAGGACCACAAAGAGGGAAATGACAACGAGAGCAGGTGTAAGATCCATTCACAAACTTGTAACAACCAAGGCAGAGTGGACGGGTATTTTGTTTAGCTACAATCCATTTCATTTTTTAAAACACTAACAAAATTTGTATACCCGAAGCAACATGTGTAATGAAATATGTACTTACGGCCAATTGCCAGTGGACTCTCAGACAAAATAATGGTCCCTTCTGGAATGTCACCTGTAAATGTTCACACAACGTAAATGTCACAATTTTTTGTGACATTCCAGAGTATTTTCAATTTTTAAGTAATAATTTTCGAAAGAGAACAAAAAATTTTTTACGGGCTGCAACCAGATATCGTCCCATGACATCATTCTTCTTGATAGTGTACAACCGACAAGACTTCCGGTGTTCCTTCCAGTCCTGTTTCTGATGGGATGCTGAACAGTAACTGACCAAATGACACCCAGAACAAGTTTTGTCCGCTCTCTCCCCACAAACTGGACAGATTGGATTATTCATTGTTATAGATGATGATGATCCTTCCTTTTTATTACCATGTCTCTACTGGTCATCATCCACTCGACTGTCTCCTCCTCCTCTGTTACGAGTCTGTATAAAGTATTAATTTTACACTGTCCTGACACACTTTCCCTTTCAATTTATTTGATAGTGTTACATACGTGACGTGGTTGAGGTCTGTAGAGTCTCCCTCACCCCGAACGCTGGAAGATGATAATGAAGAAATGCTATATGGAGGGAAGAATTCTGAAATCTGAGAGGGTGACTAGAGAGAGAGAGGGGAGCCAAAAATTGTGTGTTGACTCTTGTGTTGGGGAAATGGTGTGAATTGGATAAGATAGAAGAGATTGTGACGTTGGAGTTGCCACCCGAATTTTTCCCACTGGTATATCTTTTTTTGATAGGGGATGTTGGAATAAATAAAAAAAGTGGGTGTCTACTTACTTATGCTCCTTGGTTATAATGGATGTTAAATGCTCCTCTTTGGATCTTTCTCTATCTCTCTCCCTGTCATTCTCCTTTTTCTACGTTACTCTTTACCTACCTAACCTCCTACATACTCTTCTTTAACTTATAATACTATTATAATGTGTATATACTCTCCAAGAGTTAGAGATGAACATGAGAGAAATGTGAAAAGAGTCTGGCCTGTCCCTCTCTCTAAAAATAGCATAAATATATATATCTGTGTACTCTTCCTTTGCTTTTTTACTTTGCTTACTCCTCGGGTCGGAGTTGTTGTGATGGTGCGAGAGAGATGCATTTTATAGAACAAGACTGTTTCTTCCCTTTTTTCTTACTTTCCCCTGATCATTCTCTTTGAACCATTATTTTTCCAGTTGTCTTTCAATACATTATCTTGTACTACACGGGCCACCTCCAACTCTGTTTATTCGGCCATCACACTTTTAGCATTTACCCAGTCCTTTCTTTTTTTGGATTCATCATCTACTTATGTCATGTGTACAGCTAAATTAGGGTTCATTCACATTTCATTCTTCTCATTTTGGATGTATCAAAGGTATTCTCTGGGTAAACACAAGTATTTTTTTATCACGAATACTTTTGAATAGTCTATTCTATATGACTTGCTGGTCAATCTGGCTTACTTTAGGATTTTTTGGTGTTTTTTTACATATTTTTACTAAACTGCACCAGATTACTTTTCCTCAGACTGTTGACAATGCAGAAGCACAGAAGTCTTACCCGGCAAACTTTTCTTACTCTCGTCAGATTTCATGGCAGCAATTTAAATGACAAATTAAAGGAATACATAATGTAAATTTATGTACTAAATGAAGCTCATAAAAATTAGTAAGCAGGGAGCGTTCATTTTTTGCATAATGAAATTCCTTTTCATTATTCTCATGCTATTTTTATCATTTGACGTCCTCCAGTGATGATTTTTGTTGTGACCTTAATAAATTCTTCAAAATAAAGATTGAGGTATCATCTTTTGGATATAATCTATACGTTGAGTTGATGTGAAATGAATGAGAGAAAAATTAAAGATGATAAGAATGTAAAGAATCCGGGGAAGTTGATTCAAAAGGAAATTGTAACTAAAGATGGCCACTTGAAATAAATATGATCCCTGTTTTTTGAGAAACGCTTATTAGACAGATGTCATTATGTAACAGAGAATGAATGAATAATTCATCATGTGCTTTTATTATTTCAATTGAAGAGACATAAAAAATGAGTTGGATTTTATAAATAATTAGAGAGTTTGAAGCAGTTGGTGAATTACCATGTTTTGCACAATTTTAGTGACGTTTTCTTTACCTCTTTGATAATTATCAGTGTCAATAATCGACTAGAATAGTAGTAGACCTTCCACACTAAACGAGTTGTCAATTTTTGTGAGCAGTGGAAAAATCAATTATTGCTCATGGATTTAATTTATCAATAATTCTGAGACGATAAAGATGACTGGACGCAGGACATCCGGCATTGAAGCGCCCCGTTTGCAAAGTGTAAGCAGTACGTACAACTACTAAGTTAGCAGTACTATTTTATCGAAGCATCAGCCGTATAGTTTTAAGCGATATGAAAATTTCAATAATTGAAATATTTTCAACATTTTTTTTAAAAACAAAAATTATTTATTTACTATACAGTCAGGACCGATTTCTATCGAAAATGCAAGGAAAGAAAGAGGGGAGCTATCGTTGAACGATGTTCAACGTCAAAGGACTTTGCGACAGAAACAGCAAAGGTCAAAATAAAATATGTTCTCGTCTCGGATTTAGTTAATATTAACAAGTATACTAATTAAGAACCCCATTAATACTTTTTAATCACCAAAAATTAAAAATTACTTACTTCCATTTTGATAAGGGCTAGCTTCCACATACGTCCTTGCACAATCCTTGCTATGAATCTCTTTGGATCAAAATAGGTTCATTTACGGCTTAAATTTTAAGTGTTAATTGTCTTCGTATAATAATTATACTAAGATCAATTATTGGATC
The DNA here is from genome assembly GCA_009870185.1 of Pygmarrhopalites habei. Classification (NCBI taxonomy): domain Eukaryota; kingdom Metazoa; phylum Arthropoda; class Collembola; order Symphypleona; family Arrhopalitidae; genus Pygmarrhopalites; species Pygmarrhopalites habei. The sequence continues at coordinate 17,861 of WJFB01000811.1, read as the reverse complement.
ACATACAACAGATAAAAATCTCCATGAAAGAGTGATTGTTCATCAGAGTTGTAAGTTGTAACATAATTTTAGTGTAATTACAACACAATAGAGATTGGATCTTTCACTCAGATAATTGTTTGTAGTAAAAACTTTTTACTACTTTTGTAAAGCACAAAATATATGAACACAATAATGTCACCCAACTATGAAAATGATTATTTCTTCTCTATGTTATACAGTGCTCGAGACAAGTTGATCAAGGACATGGCAGAAAGACATCCCAGTGGAGGCTCGTCAATTGGACCTCCTGCCAATTTGGTGGGACCAAAGAATGTCACCGATGGAACGCTTCCAGCCAATTTGATAAAGATTGCACATTATGTACTTGGCGAAACATTGGGCATTGGAACATTTGGAAAAGTCAAGATTGGAGAACACCAGTTGACAGGTCACAAGGTAGCTGTCAAGATTTTGAACAGACAGAAAATCAAAAGTCTGGACGTTGTAGGGAAAATTCGTAGGGAAATCCAAAATCTGAAACTCTTTCGACATCCGCACATTATTAAACTGTAAGTATTTCGCTGTCTAAATTATTGTTAGTATCGTACATTGTCTAATTAAATACCCATTTTGATATTATTTCACCTAGGTATCAAGTCATAAGTACGCCAACTGACATTTTCATGATAATGGAGTATGTATCTGGGGGAGAATTGTTTGACTATATTGTGAAGCATGGAAAGTTAAAGGAACATGAAGCGAGACGTTTTTTCCAGCAAATCATTTCTGGTGTGGACTACTGTCATCGTCATATGATAGTACATCGTGACTTAAAACCAGGTTCATAAAAATTGAATCAGATAAAGCAGACTAAAATCTCCATGAAAGAAAGACTATTTGCCAGAGTTGTAAGTATTAATAGTATTAAATAATTTAACCAGAGAACTTGCTGCTGGATCACAACTTGCATGTCAAGATAGCTGATTTTGGTAAATTTGATTTTGCTATACATATAACAATTTCATTCGACTTGTGGAAATTAACAAATATTTCAATATAGGGTTATCCAACATGATGATGGACGGTGATTTTCTTCGTACCAGTTGTGGGTAAGGACTAAGGATATAATTCTATCTTGTTTTATTTTCTATTTCTACAGTTTTTTAATTTCTTTAACTATGTATTTAGCTCTCCAAATTACGCCGCTCCAGAAGTCATCTCTGGAAAGTTGTATGCAGGACCTGAGGTAAATAAGTAATGAACTTTTTACATTAATCAAATGGAAGGATTCCTAAAATTGTTAAAATAATTCTGTAGGTTGACATTTGGAGTTGTGGAGTCATTCTGTATGCATTACTATGTGGAACCTTACCATTTGATGACGAACATGTACCAACTTTATTTAGAAAAATCAAATGTAAGTTACATTAAAATAACTACTTTGTATCATATCAAAGTTTTTTCTGTCCTATACTTATAATGTGTGTGATCTATTTTAGCTGGAGTTTTCCCTGTACCAGATTATTTGAATAAAACAGTGGTTGGTTTACTCTGTCACAGTAAGTTATTAAATTTCACTTCTATAAAAATAGTACTATATACTACGCACACTTGAAACATTGCATGCTTACATCAATATTTATTTGTTTTTCTAAAGTGTTACAAGTTGATCCAATGAAACGTGCGACTATTGAAGAAGTCAAGTAAGTTTCATAGTTAAAGAAAACGCAAACTATGAATATTAGTTTCAAGAGAGATGAATTTATTCTTTGTAGAAAACACGATTGGTTCCAAAAGGATTTGCCAGCATATTTATTTCCTTCCCCTTCGGAGGTTACCTCAGTCATCGAACCGGATGCCGTGTTTGAAGTTTGTGAGGTTTGAATCACACACACACTTGCTATGTACAATGCTTTTGTTTTAATTTTTTTGTGTGATTTATTTTTATGATTTCCTTGAGTTGTTAACATGTTCTTAAGTAAAAGTTTGGGTGTCACGCCAAAGTTTGATTGGCCAAATTTACAGAAGTTTGGTGTCAAGGACGAGGAAGTGCATGGTGCGCTATTAAGTGGTGACCCACATGATCAGTTGGCTATAGCGTATCACCTTATCATAGACAATCGAAGAATAGCTGATGAAGCAGCCAAAGCCGAATTGAAGGACTTTTATGTAGCTAGTAGTAGTCCACCCCCAGCACTAATTGCCGTTTCCGATGGGATACATAGTCCAGTCAAGCCACATCCAGAAAGGATAGCTCGTAAGTCTAATATTCTATTCTCTAATTTCCACAACGATGAAAGTGCTCATGGAAAATTTATTCTTGTATATTTAGCATTACGGGAGAGAGTGATTACATCGACGGTACCGGTGGCAGGAAGCAATGTAGATCGTCACAAAAGCAGTGGTATCAAACGAGCAAAATGGCATTTGGGTATGAATGACAAAAATTTGTAAAATAAATTTATTCGTTGTAAAGACGCTTCTATTTATTGTAACTTATGTGCTACTTTTTCAGGTATTCGGTCACAGAGCAAGCCACACGAGATTATGAATGAAGTGTACCGAGCCATGAAATCCCTTGATTTTGTACGTTCTTTTATGTTTATTAGTGTACAAAATGTAGAACATACACAAAACTACAGTAAAATACATATCGATATGTATAATAACAAAAGTAAAATTTGGTCTTACAGGAGTGGAAAATAGTCAACGGTGAGTTAACATTTAAATTTTTTTTTTGATTTCGATAAATTATGTATGTTTGTAAAAAAAGAAATTATTTTGAATAATAATTAATTTTTCAGCTTACCATGTCCGTGTGCGAAGAAGAAGTTCATCTGATAATAAGCATGCTAAAATGTCACTGCAGCTATATCAAGTGGACTACAAAAGTTACCTTCTAGATTTCAAGAGTGTTAGCTGTGAGGAACAAGAAAATGCACCGGTTGCTACTACAAGTAAATGAAAATGTGTGCTAAATAATAATATATCAACTGTTGAAAGAGGTGTTGTAATCCAAATTTATTTTGATTGGTTTAGGTGCAGAGGTACTGAATTCTCTGTCGAACACGGGTAGCAGTCATCATACAATGGAATTTTTCGGTATACAACAATTTAATAATTGATTTCATTTTCAAAGCAAAAAGAGAGATCTTTCATAGAAACAAAATGTTCTTAAAAGGATATGATAGTATTATAGATTCTCCTCACGATCATTTGATTAAGCAATACACATGATTCACTAACATGAAATTTTTTCTTCTTTTTCAGAAATGTGTGCTGCTTTGATAACACAGTTGGCTCGATAAATTGTGTTCTTTTCAACGCTGTCCGACGAATTTTGATGGGGTCTGGGAGACCTCAAGTCATTTTATAATAGTCATGTTATTGTCATTGACGTACCTTAATCATTGACTCATGGTTCCTTATATTTTACTGATTTTATTTCGTTTTACTTATTAGTTTCTACTTGAATGAGAAGCTTGTCAAATGTTTGTCATTATTCCAGACAGTTTTAAAAAAGAGTCGATTAAATAATTACATGAAATATTAAACTCTGGTCATGCTTTTTAACGTTGTTGGTTGCAATTATTAATTACCAATTAGAATAAATAGGCCACAGAAGAGAAGGACACTGTCCTTAGGACAGTCCTAACTTAGGACTCCTAACATACAGGGCACATGAAAGGATGAGAACTTATCCTTGATCCCATAGCACCAACTCTGATTCCGGTTTGCGTACCAACTTTTTTCAGATCTCTTTAGATTTTTGGAAAGTTTTTCTGAAAAATCTCGTTACAATGGTGAATCTAACACAATGGTTGTGCATACCGAGACATTACAAAAACATGACACCAGATTCATACTGGAAAAAGAGGCAGATTTTCAAGATGTCAGCTCATTATTACGGACGAGGAAGGAACTTGTATCCATTTGCCATTCGTGAGTTGATAGTATCTACTTTGATACTAATTGCGTTGTGGGATGAAAATTTTTTTTGATAAAGTTAGTCATCATGAAATTCCGTCAATCGTCATTCATGAATTTTATATTATTTTGCAGGCAGATTTCAGAGGGCTTTACAGTATGTTACCAAAGGACGTGACCTTCGGAAAGAACATACAAGAGAAGTTTGGGAGGATCGCATAACAGCAGGGTTACAAGAATTTGGTCATATACCGAAGGGAAGTAGTGATTTCTTGGAGAGTTTGATACGGGCAAATATTTTTCTCAATCGTCAATCGTAAGGATAACAACATTCATGGATCATGACAATATTTCTACCATGTAAATACGTAAATAAATTAAATTGAAAACATGCAAAAGTGTACTGTTTTGTTCAGGATCGCGAACCTGGCCATCTGGGAGCCTCGAACATTTAAGTCTCTATCAAAGATTGCTGCTGTTAAAGCTAAAGAACAAGGTGTCAATTCTAACGAACTAGGACCACCACCTAAGGAAGTGTTCACTAGGGGCAAATTGTAATTATTTTTTGCTAAATATCTTCTCAATTGATATTTTTCACCCATATTTTAGTTTAGTTGAAAGTGTAGAATTCATAAGTCAGTAAAGATAAAGTTACACTTTGTACCATAATGTCATTCTTCGTCCTTTTCTTGTACTGTTCTTAGTCATACAGTAAAATCATGAGTTGTTACAAAAAAATTGCTTTCCAATCACTTGACAATAATTTGTTATTTCATGTCAAATACACGTTTAATGTTGCTTTCAATTCTTTTTTATTAAAAAATGTTTTACCTATCAAAACAATCGCAACCAAGCATATTCCATACATCTAAACAATGTTAAGTCAACATTGATGACAACAATATGGTGTAAGCTAATAATATGCACACAAAAGGGTAATAAGAAAGAAATATATGTAATCTACAGTCTACTTGTATACAAATAAATTTTGAGATGAAAACATAATTATTAACATTCAATGTTATCTAGTAAAAGTTTTCCGTCATTTTCCGTCAAAAATAATAAATCTGCAGCAGTTTGTTGGACTATTGCCTCCTCTGCTCTCTCGCACATCTACAATAATCCAAAATAATAATAATAATATCCAATGGCTCATTATACTCATTTAAATGGCAAATTTGAAACACATAATATTATTATGAACTCTTACCCCTTTATGTGGGTAAAGATTGACATCAGGCTCAGACCAAAAATCAGGACCAAAGTTAACAGTGACAGAGACACTTTTTGAATAAAGAAATAGCTGGGTAGTAAGTTCCATCATAAATATCCTCAAAAGCAACACCCTGACAAACACCATTCTTGAAACAAGTAATTTTTGATCCTTTCCTCCGGGTCAGATGTTCTGCTTCAAGGGCACTGTCTTGTTTGTCCTCATAGTATAAATGTGACTTGAATCTCACTAGAGGCTGGAAATAAATAAGAATCATCATTTTAGTTTGATATGACAAGAAATACCAACTTGAAGAGACTCACAAGTCAAATCATTCTTACTCGATCTTTAAATGATGGAGGTACAGACGGAGTATTTGGATTAGTGTCAGGCATCTCAATAAGGAATCCGAGAATGTCTCCTTGAGTGTAACCACCTTTACAATAAGTTTTCCCCTTTGCTTCATGAAATTTTGTCCCATAACGAGATCTCCAAGAATAACCAAAACGGTCATAGCCAAGGGGACCTTGAAGATTTGCATATGGTTGAGAAATGCCTATTCTAGTGTGAGACCCTTCGGGCTGGTCAACGATTTTGGCTTCCCAGTACCAACTTCCTCTTGTTATGCCTTTTCATAAACAGAATCAAATTAATACAGCGTATTTACAAAGCATCAATGCGTTCGAATTGTTAGAAAAAGAAAAAAGTTTGTATTTAATTTAAGTACCATGAGTAGCTCGAATCATACAGTATCCCTTTTCTCCTGTGACAGATAGTCGATCCTCAGAGACTTTAAGTTGTGGGGCTCTGTCATGAAGGGCTAACAATACAGTACAAGGGTTCAAAACTCTGTAGAGCCACCCGGGAATTGGCTTTCCGGCCCAATCACTACTCTCGTCAAATTCCTCTGCAAATAGAGATTATTCATATCAAGGAATAATTTCGTATAATAAACAATTGTTGAGACTCAACCAAATGATTAAAAGTTGCATACGTCTGTAGGGAGCATTCGAGTCGGGCTCTGCCAAAATGTAACGATAGCCATCTTTATTGTAAGGATGATCCACTGGGTATCCATGACCCAGGGTCATTTTGGGTGTGAATGAATCTCCTTTTGTCTTCTTGGCCACTGACGCTTGACTCAATGTCCCAGTATCTCCAACAGTCCTCCTCTTGGCTCCTCGTCCTCGGAATATTGTATTAGAGCCTATAAAGATAACGTTTGATAGCTCACTTATACTACTCATAGAATTGTAGTTTAGGTTCACGTTACAGGCTCAATTTACAAGGTCTGACATAGGTTTGACATTGAGTGCTGGGAATGATTAATTCATTAGAGTCAATTACTAGGTATTTACATTTCTGGAAGTAAAATGACTATTACAAATCTTGAAAAGAGGATCAATATTTTTAATCCCCCACACTCTCACAAAAATGCACAGAATATGTACGTAAGCACTACCAAGCTCCACTTGAATGTCGTGAAATGATACCAAAACTTACTCTGATGAACTCCGAGCTCAACTTTGAGATGACCACCCTTAATCATAGCCTCGTAGTTTGGACTAATCTGGCCCAAGTCTGGATTCAAAAGTCCAAAATATGGAGCATCTGGATCATTTGGTGGTTCCTCACAAATGTACGTTGTCCCCACATCTTTTTGCAGTGATTTAGTTACCTAAATTTTGACAAAAAGATATTTGTAATTCCATGCTTTATTTAAACAACAGTAAATCAACGAGTGGTGTGTATTTAAGAACTAAATGTTTAAGATACCGTCGAATGCCAAGATTGCGTAACACGACGTGTGATGGTTGTCATTCCTTCCCAATGCATATCGAAAAATGGAATAATGTCTTTATCCTTTGAGAAAAGTTTGCGATTTGTACCTTCTTTAGCACTTGCTAAAATCGTAAAAATATCCAAATTTAACATCATGTGTTAGACGAAAAATATTTTTATATTTATCGTGAGTTATACTTACCTTGAGTTAGATTAGCTAATGCTGTGACACACATTTGACTGAATTCTGTAAAATATAATAATCTGGGATTAACAATAAAGAAAAATCAATCAATCAATCAATCAAATAAACAATCAATTTTGAACAATTTCTTCACATTGGAAAATAATTTTAGAAAATATTCACAACTTCAAGGTGGACTTACGTGCTTGATTTCTTTTAAATGATTCTAATCCTGTCGAAGAACAATTCTTACAGATGAAAACGTAGTTCGTCATGAAAGGGACCAGTTTGCCCAACTGGTAGCCAATGCAGGACTCGTGATACCATCGATTACAGGATCCACACAAAAGTTCAGCAATATTATACTGAAATTAAAAAGGCATGCTTAGTATTATAATGTCTCTGAAATACTTTTCTTACTTTACTAAGTATTCATATTAAAAGAATTAGAGTTGAACTTACGTTCCGATCTTTCCCACTGCAATGAAAAAGTATATAAAATTGTGTACATTCATACCAACTTTTTTTGTTAATAAATTGTTCGACAAAGTACAAGTTATATAAAAGCTTACCAATAACAATTCCCATCTTGTGATATTCTTCTCCGAGAAATTTCAACAATAGAAGACTCGGTGTCATTTTCATCTCCAAATTCCTTTTCTTCAACCTCGACGTCCATCCCAATGCCCGGTTCAGTTTCTATATTATATTCGTGCTCTGCCACAGTCTCACTTAATTCAGTCTCCTCGGAAGCGTCTTCAACTTCTCCTTCCTCAACAACTTCAGTCTCGACAACTTCCATGACGTCTTGTAATTCCACGAGCTCCTCCCCGTGTGACGATACTTTCTCAACACTGTGATCATTGATTATTGTAGATGAATCACAAATCTCGTCAGGGTTTGACTCTGTATTTTCAGAAAATGCTAAAACTTCTTCCTCTCCATCTGTCAATTTGCTAGGAGGGTCCTCAATCTCAATTATACTGACTGTCTCTTCAACACTTTTAGGAAATTCGTCCTTCGAAACATTATCACCTCCAACAGTCCCATCATCGTCCTCCACCGTTGAAGCCGTGGAACTCTCGTCATGATTCACATCTGTTTCAATATTTTTTCGTCCTTCATCCAGAGTCTTAAAGTCCTCCGTCAATTCCCCCTCCTCTTCTTCCCCTTTAATGTCAAGGCTAGTTATTAATAGGGGGTCTGTGGTGGGATTCGTTTCTGAATCCGAGCCGTCCACGTCCATGTCCATAACTGACTCTGATGACTTTTTTTTGTCAGAATCTGTGGAAAAGTTCATTGTTGGCGTTACTATATTATATAATATAAATTATATTATAATATATTATTGTGTACACCTGGTTTAGTCAAATTAATTTTTTAAACTTTTAGACAAATTAATTTGTCTAAAAACAACTTACCTGATTTCCTACCAAATAGATTGGACACAAAAGTTGCTAACGGCATTAGGTTTTGAAAGGTCCAATCTAAGTAAGATTTTGTATTTTCACAAACAGATTCGGGACAAAATAATGATAATTTCGCCGATTGACAACAATGTCGAAAAAAAAAATTCCGCACCTTTCCCAGGACCGCGCACAAAGGAATGAAATCTATGCAGCACCCAATATGCTTACTATCCTTGGCTGCGTTATAGAAAACAAAGCCTTTGTTACAAAGGGACTGAAAATAAACAGTAAACTGCACACGTTTATTTGTCTGTATTTATTTATTTAGCTATACGACTTTATCGTTACGGTATCTAAGTACATACTAGTAATTAGTTGAGACTCAGACGAGAGGGACTTGATCCAAGATCGAATTAGTTAACATTGCATACGATCCTTCAAACAGTAACTTTTAACCTTAGAGAGTATAGTTATGTACCTTATTATTTATACTTATTATTGCTTGGCGTGAAATGTATTAATCAATATATATCCGTGTGGTTTAACAATTCAATACACTGAGATTGGCAAGACAAGATAATATTAATACTTTTGTCAAAAACAACGCTTAAGTTGTAGATGAATAGTTATACTAATTATACAAGAAAAATCATTTGTTGTTTCTCATAAAATAATCAAGTTTTTCATTTTCCCTACGTCGATATTTACGCTCATTGTGATTTTAATGAGATTAAGTAGTTAAGGTACAATATTTTGAATGGTTTAATTTTGTTGCATACATATTACATGTACACTTTATATTACTTCATAAATTTTAATTATTTATACTTGCAATTCTATACATACGCAGCGAATAGAATGGCAGGTTTTCATTGTCCTATAATAGTTTGATATAGAAGTGTCTTTTTTTGAAATTTAAGTTTTTTTTTTGACATTTTGAAAAAAGAATGAATGAGAGAGAAAGACGGATAATTTTTTCAAGGTTGTACAGAAACAACGTTCAAAACGTCTGTTGTTGGCGAAGTTACGACGGGTGGGGTGGACGTGGGTAAAACACCATGACACAATTTGGCAAAATTTTCCAAAGTTTTCTTCAAAGTGATCGAAAATCCTTTGGATACAGGCAATAATGGAAAACTAGGCCGACCCTCATTTGGTAACAGACCAGTGACTATGGATTCTTCTGACATTTTAAGCCATTTTTGGTAGCGATCAATCAACCTAGGTATGAATGTAGGAAAAATCATTTTGAGTAAACAACAGTCTCAATTGAAATTCTATCATGTACTGCAAAAATTTTAAGATTACACTTACCGGGAATGGTGAAAAGCAATGAATTGACTAATTTCATTCTCCCATGGAGCGTGGCGATTAACATACTACAAGTTTTTAAAAACAGAAATACACATAATGAATTGTAATTCAAAAAATTTATATTATAACAGAGAAAAAAAACTGAAATATAAAATAAAAATATTACCATGCGAGAGAGAGACTGGACCAATTTTATGAGCACCATTTCATTGTACATTCTTGAATTTTCTTCTCCCTGTTGACTTCCACGTTGTTTTTCGTAACCGGCTTCATTATAGTACGGCTCAGGAACAAGAATCAAACCTTGAAGAGTATGATTAAAAAATTAAATTAAATTACAAATACAATGAAAGATTAATGACTATTGAACTATTGAAAAATCATTCATACCTTGAATAGAAATCAAAAGCTGGAGGAGTGAGCTGGAAGACGTCCAAACTTCGGTTCCCTTTCCACTCCAAGTTCCGAGTAAGGATACACACACTTTTCCACATTCATATAAATTGGGATTGAGTCTATCTGGACAAAAAGATACATAGTGGACAGACGGTGGAGCACTAGGATAGGTGGGAGGCAACTGAATGTCGAACAAGAAAATTCCATCTTCATATGGCGTTCTGAAATTTCAAAAACAAGAAAGAATTTACTAATAATAATTTGGTAAGAAAATAAATAAACAGAATTACTTAATGAAGTTAATAATGATATTGTAGATTACCCTTCAACACCGTAAATCATTACGGAGAATAAATCCATGCGATCCTCGTATCCTTTCACAAAGATACCATCAGGTAGAGATTCTTGGAGCAAGGCGACTTCCTTCTGTACCGTTTTTAGGAAACTTTTGGAATTTTGTGGCATAAAGGTGGTGAGGCGGTAGCGGTGCGTTGGGACGATAGAGCAGACAGTAGAGAATTTGGCATGTCGTTGTTGTCCAGAAACACAGTCTCCAGTTAAACCCAATTCAGGTACATTATCAATAGTGATAGAGAATTTTCCCGGTGTCTGCTCATCGCTCGTAATATTATTATTTAGACAGTCTTTGGTTAAACTTAATTCAACTGACACCGAGTCATTGGCTTTGTATAAAGTAGTTAAATCTCCTGAAGATTCATCATTTTCCATCGTAGTCAAATCACCCTTGTCTTTAATATCATTTTCTTGAGCACTGGACAAACTAGTTTCACTCTCAACAAATTCCTTGATTTCACTCGTCATGAGTAAGTTCGCAGCTAGTTCTTGGGTATGAACACAAAGGTCTTTAAATTTTGTGGTCAGTTCACTGGAAGAACTAGTATTCAAGTCAGTACTGGGTGGATGAGTGTCCATTTCTTCAGCAATGGTTGTGGAGGAATCTCCAGCCTTAGGAGTTTTGGGCAATTCAACCCCAAAACGACTTTCATACTCTTTATGAGCTGCTAATAATTTTGTGAGAATAACTGAACATAATTCTGTCACAAACATTGTTTGACTTCTGACATCGGACTTGACATCAACCTCTGACTTTTCTTTTAATTTTTTATCACTATTATCACTTTCTTCCACACATGGAGCGTCCCCTTCATCTTTCTTCGTGTCTCCCTCGTCAACTTCTGTCTTTTTGTTTTCAACGATATGATTTTCAGACTCATTTCCTGGTCGACTATCAACTTCTGTCAATTCAATATTCTCCTTGACAGCATTCTTCTCCTTGACATTGGTCATTTTTGACTTGACTAATTTATCAATTTGATGAGGAAGTTCGAACAATTTTGAAACTTGTTCCGTTATTCGACCACTTTTTGAAGTTGCTTCCATTTGTTTGAACCAACCTTTCAAAAATTCTTCATCGAAATATTTGCTGAAAGAAGAAACAAGTCACTACGTGTCATAAATTTAAATAATCACACCAACTACTAATTAACTGAATAAATAAATGAATTACCTTCCCATGATTTTGTCCAAATACCTTCAAGACAAAACAGTCATGCATTTAGAAATTTTTTAAGCACAAAGTACATGTACGTGTATGCAGACAATACTTGTTCACATTATCATTGATATCAATTACATTTTAAGAATTAGGTAAATATGAAAAAAATTATGAGGAAAGTCTTACTGGCAGTCTTTATAGATGAGTAACAACTTCTTTGTAATTCCACGTCTATCCACATTTAGACTCAAATTAGCAGTCGGAATTTGATTCTCAGTGGGGACTGTGACGGGTGTTGAAGCAATGATAGTCTCCCTTATACACACAAGAGTCTTTTGAATATGTTCAATCAATTTTCCAATAGTGTGATAACGTTGTACAGCGTCAGTCTCGTTTAATTCTTCTTCAGCCTCTGAAGGAATAATTAATTAGGCTTTAGTATCATGATTAGGCTCACTTGGTGTGACAGTATATTTACATGCATTAGATTTTATAATTTTTTAAAATCATCTTTACCTGTTTCCCAAGATGAATCGCTGGAAACCATATCATCATCCTCATTATCATCCTCACCACCATTGTCATCCCAAATATCACCGTCGTCAGAATCATAGTCACCGAGACGGAATAAATCTTGAGGCCAGCAAGAACTTGTTACCCCATTTGCCCACCAAACACGGACCTTCATATAACAAACAATACTTTTTTAATAGTTTACAATGCAACATTGAGGGAGAAACAATTAGCGATCCTACTTACATTTTAGTACAGTATAATTATTATTACCTGTCCGTCTGGATAGTTATCCAAAATTTGACCAGCAGAATACTGATTTGGCAAAACATTAGCTACACGGATGACAATTGTCCCAGGTCGAAAACGATAGTCAGGATGATCCTTGATATCATAGACGGACATTTCTTCTTGATTCATTTCCTTTGGTAATTGATCACCCGTGGATCCATAAGCCTCAAACCATTTGACCAGAGCTACACGGCCTTTAATTTTTTTTAAAAAAATCCATCATTAAAATTTAAAATAATATATCGAAACAGAACGAGTGATCATATATTTGAATGTGCGTGTGTGTAATACACACTGTGTATGAAGCATACTTTTTTCGATACATGTTTCATGTTTTCATTTTACAATGTTGCATACCATTGTGATCCATATTCTGAATAACTCCATAAGTTTTAAAGTTGACACAATCAGCACGTACAACGAAATCTCCAGGGAAAAATTCATGGTCATCTAGATGGTGTATCGGATATAAATCTACACTCAACATTCCTTCCTCTATCGTTCCATCCTGCCAAATTAACAAAAGGCAAATGTTAAATAAAGAACCGCACAAATATGGAATGAATAATTAGTGCGTGGAATTTTTTATTTTGATAGATAAGCCAATTACATATAAAGAGAATACACATGAAAAACATACCTGCCAAACGACATCCACTGTGGACTGAGTATGTAGAGTTTCAACTACAACAGGAGAATCTAATGACACATTTGTAGCAGATTGATGTCTAGTCTTCTTTAGCTTTTTCTTCCGTAATCTTGTGGTACATACTTTTGGAAAAGATTTCTTTGTGGATGTCACGGATGTCTGTTTTTCAAATGACAAATTCAGCACATACTTATTAGATGTAGCATAGAAGAATATTGATTTCTACACAACAATTTCAATCTATTATTAAAATTTAAATAATTTTGTATATACTCACTGGTTCTTTGGATTCCAATTGTTTATTATTATTGCCTTCATTTGATGATTTGAGATTCACAACATTGTCATCTTCAGATCGTTCAAGGTGATTGCACGACTCTTTTATTTGCTTACTAAAACTCTCTGTTGACTTAGTGGCACGAGGATGAACACCGCTATATGATAAATGGAAAAGAAATGTATTATGGAGGTCGTATAACAAAGAGCTTAAAACGTTGAGCAAGTTAACAGTTATTATTTATTTATTATTATTAACAGTATTTATTTATTATTTATCCAGAATTAATTTGTGTACTTACCTAGTTGCCATATTCTTTTTCCATTCAATTTTATCAAGTATGACGTCTTTGGCACTTGGGGTGTAAAAACTGATATCACCGAGTTGAACTGTAAAGAATTAATATTGAAAAATTTAACAATACTGCATAGTTGTTTATCTGTATGTAGGTTAAAAATAGCTTTTAATTTTAAAAAATACTTTACAAAAAGTGAACCTTACCTGTGCAACTTTCAAAGAGATTGAGACATTTTACTCGTTTCAAATCTTTTTCTTCAATTACATCAGCTGGTGGATCTTTTTGCCAGCCAATTTTCTCTTTATTATTTGAGTTTTCAAGTGTACATTCTGGAGTTTGCCTGTAGAAACAAATTATTAGGTAAACATTTTTATCTGGAATCACAATTAACATAATCATACATACATATTATCTCTAAAAATATATGTAAAACTTGCCATTGCCATTGGACGCTCATTGACGTTGGTTTCACATCCGTGACTGTGACTGTCACCATCTTTCTGTCCTTTGCTCTTTTCAAATCATCCGAAAAATGAGTCCAATCCGCATCTCTCAAGTATCGCATAGCACCGGTTAATTTTTGACCTGGGTAGAATGCATCACTAGCTCCAAATCCATCCTGATTTCGACGAGTATCCTCAAAATGATCTACCGTAATCATTAGCATAAACATTTACATAGTTCAACTTACATTAATTTACATACCAATGCATCGATACCACATGCACGTATTGTACGTGTGTAAATATGTATAATGTTGTATGCACATACCTAAGATGGAGAGACTATCTATAGTACAAGCAGATCCATCGCCAAATCGAAGACTCAAACGATAATGCATATCACGTATGACCCCAATCCATGAATCCAAGTAAACGGCAATCTCGGTCTGCAGTTTCTGGTCACAAGAAATAATCAAGTCAGTACATAAACACACACACACACACACACACACACACACACACACACACACACACACACACACACACATACATGACAATTTTGAATATTGCCCAGTGATACAAGGAAAAGGAAATGTAATGCAACACTAGATGCAGATATTTTAAACTGTAAGTACATGGTAGCGTGATATCGATAATTAAAGACAGTGTCCTTGACGGGAAATAACGCGCCTTGCGAACGTTTTATTAGAGTATGTAAGTACATAAACTCGTTGAACTAAAAATATTCACAAAAACATATTGATTTTTATGTTATGATACCTGGACTGGGAGGAGGTCAGATGCAACAACATTTGGAATGACCTTCTTTGTACCCATAATTTGAACGGCAGCTTCGACTACACAAAAAAATTATTATTATTATTAGTACAACTTTTAAACACGGAAATACAGTAGACTGAGCTATCATATTTTGTCCAAATTTACCTTTAACTGAACGGCAGTATCCTCGTTGAGTATCTTTGCCAGCAATCAAACGACGTACAACATCACCTGGACAAAACAAATTATAGAAATTTTAAATCCCACAAGAATACGTAATGAAACGGACATTAAATACTATATAACATGTACATAATCTCACCTGGCATCAAAGATCTGTCACTTAGTTTAACCTGGAATTCGTAATAAAATAAAAATTAGTACTCAAAAGCAAAACTACTTCACACATGTCAAATATACGAAGCATAAAGGTTTTTTCCTCGCACAAAGGAATTTTTTTTACAATGACATCCACAGATGCCCTAAACTCTAAAAGACATTTCAAATTCTCATTTTAAGTATAAACAAAATGAAGCAATTTGTTTGTACGTTAAAAAGAACATTTTATTCAAGAATGACATTTAAAAAATGATTTGTACCTTGGACTCTGACAAGACTTCATCTTTGCCTTTGGGGTGCCAAGTGACAGCGACAGATCCAGTTGGTACTTTGTCCGGGTCACTCTCCTCGTCACTAGAGTACATTTCCCAGTTCTCGGTGACCATGCCAAATTCAAGGTCACCAGACTTGAGGACCCGAAAGACTTCATCCTCGTAAAAATACTGTGGCCCCGACGAAGCCATAATTTTGTCCCGAATGATTAAATGTGCCGCCCCTCCAAACGTCACTAACAGAGAAACCAAGAGAACCGGCTTACGTTTTGCTATCTTATTTTGCACTCTCGAGAAACAGAAACCGTTGGTAAATAAATAAACAAGAAGAAGAGATAGGATGTCACGATCCTCTGACATACGTACAAACTGACACAAAGCCTTGAGAACAACTTAATTAGTAGCTAAGGAGGTTTTCCTCCGTCATGTACAAAATTCTGCACATGAATAACATGTAGGAAAAAAATACCTGAATTCCAGATGTGAGGATGGTTTTGAGAGATGAGTTTAGTGTGATGGTGACACACACACACCGCAGAGGATTTGTGTGTGACAGGGCCAAACTGATTAAAATTTTGTAAAAAGAGAGAGACGTGTGTGTGTATTTCCCTCACACACTCCTGAACACGGAATCCGTACTACAAAGAAGAAGATGAGATAAAGGGAGAGAGAGAATCTTTACGCGACCTACCTAAATACAGCAAATTTTCTTGAGCATGAGGAAGGCCGAATAAGTTTACTGGACTGACTTTTGTGTATGTTCTGGAGAAGAGGGAAAAAACTTATTTGTTGTTTCCTTCCATGAATACAAAACTAGCTACAAGCTGTATAATACACTACAAAATTTCGGTTCAACCACTACCACTACTTACTTACTACTTATAGAATAAATATACAATACATAATCTGACTTCCTATCTTCCTTACTACTGATTTATATACAAGGGCTATACCCTGACATGTCATGTGTCGACAGCAACTCTAATATATTATAACAACATATTCCTTCACATCGTTTCTATACCAATATTATTTCACTTTTGACTCCTTTTTACTTTTACTATTTCACAAGGATAGACCGTACGTTACACACTTCCTCGACCGATAAAATTCATATATATGAAAGATAATGTAGGTACTTTGTTTAAAAATGTCGCTTTATACATTTTGTTCAAATTTAACATAAGGGAATGTACATAAGTAATGTCTACTATTTACTACTACGAGTATTTATTTATTTCCAAGACCAAAATCTTAACTGAAGATTAAATCTTTTTTATTACATTGCAAGACCAAAATAATTATATATGACGTGTGCATGACATACACGTTTATGTAGAGACACACAACTATCCTACCATATCAAATCAACTTTACAGCTAAATGAATTCAACCTTTTGATATTTATTACATTGGACAAAAAGCACTTTTCCAGGAACACGCAAGAAGAGCAAAAATCATATTACCATGTACAATGTACGTTACGTTTTACACATGTGTGTATGAAAGAGAGAGAATGATATAAGATTGCAAAGCAAACAAGCAAAAAATAACAATTTGACTGTCAGTCGGAATGGTAAAAGTGTGGAGAAAGGCAAGAACAATCCAGAGAGAGAAAGGGAGGAAAAACTGGCAAACAGGAAAGGGGCATCGTTTTATTCACTGCAGAACCCTTTGCTTTTACTCTGGAAAATAAAAAAGAGGACATCATAAGAATTTATTTGCGTGCAGCATGACCTGCGCTATCCCTCTAAAATAATAGAGAATTTTTTATCCTGGCCAAACCTCCTACTAGTCCTTTATGCCATGTTGTTGTACTTACTCTGGATTATTTGTCCTCTCAGCAAAAAAAACCACACAAAAGAATTTAAAAGACCAATACAATATAATCCACATGTTAAAATTATGTATAATTCTCAGCAGAAAATAAATTCATATGGACGTTGTGTGAAATCTATTCACATAACATGTTCATGGTCCATGGTGTTACTCATTGTCAGTTGTAGGACGGACGGACGGAGAAAGAGTAGGAAGAGAGAGAGAAAGGATGTGTGTTGCATGTGTAGGAACACATACGGAGTAAGAACATTGCAAGGTCCGGGTTTCCTGCTCTCCTTTCCATTTCGGATTTTCACATTAGAGAACTGAGCTGAGAGTTTGTTCCCTGGTTTCTTCTTCTCTCTCCTCTCATGCTTGCAGCTGCCCTATCGATCTTATTCAGAGTTCCGCAATTCATTGTTATACATATAAAAAAGATGTGGGTCTACATAGTATAT
>WJFB01000810.1:0-46346 GCA_009870185.1 Pygmarrhopalites habei | reverse complement strand
ATAAGTGCATGCAGTGTATTACGAGTGTGAACTATTGAAGACTCACAAAAATGATGTTTTCATCAGTATCACTGCTGAGCACATGTGATCAAAATAAAGTCTACACACAGTGCTCTCTCATTGACTCTGAGAAATCGAAGACAGAACGACGTGGACCTTATTGCATTTTCGCCCTACTTGTTTCAATTTAAAAACCTTTCACTCCCTGACGGACAGAAGTGAAAGGGAGGAGAAAAAGTTCTTTCACTCTAGAGTTCGTTCTCTTCTCGATTAATTTATAAATTTCAAGTCAATACAGTCCCGAATATAATAGGATCTCTTCATCCATGAAAACACCGTTTCTACAATGCACACATACAACATGAATTATTCAACAGTCAGAATGTCAATCTGAAGCTCAGATTCCGAACCAAATATTCATGTGAGTAAAGCAAATCCATGTAGACATCATAAATGATAATCTCGAACATGCATGTGTGTACTACACATAATAATATGCACCAGAATAAATTGAGAATCTTTTCAAAATTACAAAGTGAATACCCTCAACGTTCCCCCCAAGACGACAGACTACCTTAAGATTTATCAGTCGACAATAAATTAAAGATTAGATTCAAGTAAAATGTTATTATGTTAGTGCTTGTATGCGCCGAGAATATTTGAAAGGTACAGTAAAGTCTGCAAGTATTCACTGTGCCATATCTCTTTCTGTCTTTCTTAGCAGATACTGCATAAATATACAGATTCTATATTGCAGAATGTCACAGTCTGTGACAGAAAGTACAATGCTCGACACAAAAAATAATGAAGTCATTTTCTGACTCTATTCTTTTACAAGTCTTTATTACTTTCTCTCTCTCTGTTTGAAGTACTTTGCAATCCCATGAGATGTAATACTTCGAACAAAACATCCCAACAAAAATTTCAAAACTGAATAAAAGAATCACTGTTCTGTACTGCACTTTTCAAACCCCCAACCCCTTGATTCTTCCTGCTTCCGGAATAAATAATGATATAAAATTTTGGATCAAACTAAATGGACTCTCGCAAGCAGATAACACAGCTAGTTGAGTATAAGAAAACTACCGTGACAATCAATCGTTAGACGGGATTCATTCATCTCTTCTCTCACTCTCTTTCTCTCTGACAATGCAACTACTTTGTCCTTCGACTGGGAAGTTTTTCAGTCTTCATTTCAATCACTTCCCATACATACCACCGCCTTCAAAATTACACCCTACTTACATGTTATGAAACTACTCGTATTGTACGAGTCGTACAATCTTGTCAAGAATTAAAGGATTAAAAATTCATTGTTTGCTTTACTACCGACTAATCTTTTTTGGTGGGAGGAAATGCCCCTTGAAAAAGTAAATAAAATCCAATGTTAGTAACGTAATTTTTTGGAAGCGCAAGGACTATTGGTCATTCACTTCATCTGCATACACAGCCTATTTCCTGGAATGTCATAAAAAGGGAACACAGAGAAGTAGGTCAGATTTGGACTATTCGGACTAGTACACCTAGAGTGTTTGCTATTTATACAAAAGTCCATGCTACACAAAGTGTTTGTTTGTTTGGACATCTAAGGATAACTACATTTAAAATTTTAAAAGTGTAGTAAATCCATTCAATGCAATGTCATTGTGTTTATAGTACAATCTATTGAAAAGATTATTTTCTAAAAAGTTTAACATTACAAGTGACATTGGAATAGGACCAAAATAGAAAAATCTACTTTTTGACTCCATTTAATATTGATTACCATATATTTTGGAGGAAGATCTTGACATTCAAGTTGAGGCTCCAGAATGTCTCCGAGAGGATAACGCGATTCCGGATGAAAACATGTATAATCAGTGGGTGACATGTCCCAATCCTTTATCAAATTAGTCTGAAATAGATTTACAAATAAAATTTACAAGCTATAGTATGTATGAACAAAAGTTTTAATGAATCCTTTTAGATCCAAGGTGTAAATTACTTAATGATCACTACAGCGCATACATCTTTAATCTTTACATATCAACTAAATTCCAAGAACAAGCTATTTTTGAAATACACTGTGTAGAAACGTACAGGTAGAACTTTAAAAGCACACGTTCAAGAGTAAAACTGCAAAATGTCTCTCCCCATGATTTCTCTTTCTCTGTAGAGTGTATAGTATATATTGTATACTAGAGTAAAAGTTGTGTCTCTGTACATGGAAGGACTCCCTCCGAAGGAGATATTTAGGTGCACTAAAATTAACAGGATGAAAAAGAATAAACCGTCTCCTATAGACTTGGAAATAAGATAAAAATACACATGGGAGTACCATGATAGAATTTTCGTAAATGTTCCAACTCACAACAGAGTACTCACTCAGATCAGCCACAAGGCATTCCACTGTGAAATTATGAATAATTTTTACTCACTCTTCCATTTGGGAAAAATTTGAAAAAGGAAATTAGACTAGAATACTGAATAATTAAAACTTTTTGCAACAACTTAGTATTAACAAGACACTACAGAATGAAAAAGATATTACATGATGTAGTCACTGTGTACCAACTGCATCATGTAAATTATAAATTACACACCAGTCTACATAGTCAATGACTGCTAAAAACTTTTCACAAGTTTTATTATGAACAATCCACAGTATCTGTAGGGAAAGTAAAGCCCCGAAGAGAGCAATTTAGTTGACTAAAAAAAGTTGCAATTCACAAGCTGTTATTTAAAGGAGAGGAGAATTTAGTCTGTACGCAATGTAATGGCTTGAATGCTCAAGGCAAGTGAATATATAAAGTTATAAGATTTCAATGTCATTATCCTGTCGAGGCATGCATTCCGTTTGTATTAATTAATATTTCTTGATCTTGATAAAGGATACGTTTTTCAAAAAAAGATATTAGAAACTTCTCCATACAATATTTCAATAGTCTACTCAAGAAACTCTACTGTCTCCTATTCGTACAGAGTAGCTGTAAAATTATAAACAAAAATGAAGAGAATTCTTACATTTCCATCATCACAATATTGTGAAAGTACGCCCATTTTAACTCGTCCGGACTGGTCCATTTCAATTAATTGTTTCTTTCGGTGTTTGCTCGAAGTTGAGGGAAACCATCTTCCTGGCCATGATCCTCTGGTTGCCCCATCCGTATAGGATGCCGGTGAGCGAGTTGACACAGTAGTTTGGGGATTTCCACCAAATACACTGAAAACAAATATCGGTAGTTCATTTTATTAGATTAAAAGATACAATTAGGTCTTATACAATTATGTCATTATTGCGCTGAAATTTACATGTAAAATAAATGTAATAACAATTTTAGGCTACATTAAGTAGGTCATGGGAAAATCTCCACGATATTTGTTTTTTCTCAGCATGAGTATGCGTTACTCCAGGTTCAAACCATTACTTCCTCATGCCCAATTATAAAATACAGTAGTGTAGAGAGCTAACAAGATGAAAAATATTTGAACTCCTAAAATTTCCCCTGATACACAATTTAATATACGTGCATGTAGCTCTCTGCATGTTGGCATTAAGTACGTAGGAGGGTAATTGAAGTACAACGTCTGCGAGCTAAATTTTCAAATAAATAAGAAAATTGTTGCGGACAATAACTTGCTTTTCATCCTCCTACGATATTATTCTCCTTCCATCTCTACTAATGAGTAGTACAAATTGTACTTGTTAGAGAGACTACTACATATTTTGCTAGTCTAATTCTGTACTGTGTCTACCTGATGATACGACGAAAATGTCTGGAATCCTAATATATATCTAATCCCACCCATAGCACGGATGCTGACCTACATTCAAGATTTTCGGAATAGTCCGACAAAACACAATGGGCAATGTAGAGGTAGAGAGGTAACCACAAGAACAATGCACCTGTTTTTGGGCTCACCGTCTCCCCTTGCATCTAAATCCTACACAAATAAACACATGTCGGAGAAAATTTTGAACTGTAAGCCCAACTAAACCACACACAAGGAAGGGTTTATTATTAGTTTATAACTATGATCATCGTACAACGTAGTATTATTAATCCAGCCACACACACAATTTCCACAAAGAAACAAGTCAAGAAAATCGGAG
The DNA here is from genome assembly GCA_009870185.1 of Pygmarrhopalites habei. NCBI lineage: Eukaryota > Metazoa > Arthropoda > Collembola > Symphypleona > Arrhopalitidae > Pygmarrhopalites > Pygmarrhopalites habei. Next base: position 42,253 of record WJFB01000810.1, on the reverse strand, counting down.
CGCACAAGTAAATATGAAAATACTCAATCCGGTAGGACAACAAATAAATACTAGTCTTGCTTTTGGGTAATCCAAATGGAAAATAGATACTTGTTTCCGGATACTATATATTAAATGTTAGCTGTGTCACACAACCTGTGTGGAGTGTAAATCATTTTGTAATTTCAGTACCAACTTGATACCACTGTACTATATGAAACTGTCAAACTTTTGTTAAACTTTTGTAGATCAAAAGTTTCAATAAAAAATACCCAATAAAGTTTAGTGTCACGTACTAGTTTTACATGTATTTTTAATAAACTTTAAATTTACGTCATCAGCCCCAGAGGAACATTTATTTTTTCCGGTTTTGTGGAATAATCACTGTCCCTTGAACTTCGACCTCCATCAGTCTCGAATAGTTTGGAAGTCAATGCCGAGTTGTCATCCAAAAGGTCATTAAGTTGGTCATCATTTTCATAGCTGTGCACAACCTTCGTTGTCCAGATAATAATGACTAGTATCAGGAAGTTGTGGGAACACCACTTCACCATCATTTGAAATTTAATCTGTAGGTTAAAAATTCACACAAAAAATCCTTACTCGGCAAAATTCGTACTATAATTATTATAACTTACATAGCACAACAACAAAATCCGAAAGTCCTAACTGCAATGTAACTTTTGATAATCAAACAATGACACACACAAGGAAAATAAATAAACTTTCAATAGCACACACGAATTTCGTGACAGGTGAGTTTAAACTGAAAGTGAGTAGTAAACATTAAATCACACACACACACAAATGTTCAGTATAAAGGTGAACAGATTACAATGAAAAATTGACAGACAAACTCAAAAAGTGACAGTATATAATATAAGTTTACAATACTTTCTATTGTGTCTCATTCTTTCGGTTGTGTATGAACACGCAAATGTGTCTTTTGAAATCAGACAAGTATTCACAATAATAACAAAAAGAAAATTGTCGTCACATAACTTTTTACAATTTCTTTACGGTAGTAAATGAATGTTGACAACTTGACCACGTCCAATGTCAAATCACTTCACAATATAAATAGGAATTAAATGCAAATATTCGTATACATGAAGAATGAGGAAATGAGTATTTTGAACTAATTTAACTACGACAAAAATTAACTCTACACAGAAAAAATCCACTTCTGAATTCTCCCTGACACAGCCAAGTTGCTCAGTGTACATTCGAGGTTACTCCCACAAGGAAATTTGTCCAACTGAACTCTCTGTGAGAAGTAACAAAGTTTTGTCTAAAGAAGAAACTTAATTACATTTTCAACATTTAAAAATTCATTACAGGAAATTGTCAACAAACCAGTCTGACAATTTTGTACTTATGTTGCACAAAAGGAATTTTTTAAAATTACGATTTTCCACTCATTCTACTCATTCATGAGAAGATGAGTCTACTCATTCTAATGAGATACTTAATTATAATTATCTTCTGATCATTACATAGTGTACAGAATAACAGCTACGCAGTTCCTGCTGATCCAGCAGTTCATTTTTAACTAATTTGACAAAGGACACCATTAAAAACTACAGTAGTAGTATGTGCAATAAAGTTTTACGGATATGTAATAGGTATTACATCTGACAGTATTAATTTGTATTACTTGAAGGTAAACACACGTCTAATAATAGGGTCATTAAACGTTCAAAATTTTAACAACATTTAATTAGTGTTTTCCAAGTCCTCAGTCAAAAGGGAAAACTTGTTTGTGGTTGAGATCAAAGGTGCAACTTGAGGGAATGATTCCCAAATGGGAATCTTAGTTTCATTCCCATTCCCATTCCGGAATGGGAATGGGAATGGAAAATTCGGGAATGGGAATTTTGCAGGGAATGGGAATGGAAAATTCGGGAATGGGAATTTTGCAGGGAATGGGAATGGAAAATTCGGGAATGGGAATTTTGCAGGGAATGGGAATGATTCCCTACAGATTTTGCCAAATTTGAAAATACGAGAATATTCCCGGAATGGGAATGGGAATCATTTTGATTCGAGGGGGGGCGGGAGAATGGGAATGGGATGAAAATTTTTCCAAAGAATGGGAATGGGAATGATTCCCTCAAGTTGCACCTTTGGTTGAGATACAATATGATAATGTGTTAGCATTTATTTATTTTTCTCAAAATATTTTTACAACTACTAGTAGTAAAACTTATTTGTATTCCTTCCTGATTTCTACTGACATTTTCTTGGCCTTTTCAAAAAACAAGGAGAAAGACAAATCATTATATTTTCAGTGCTTCAGGGAGGAAATGCACTAGATGATCACAAATGAGGGGAAATTTTGTTTTCCTTCTTATACACAAAAACAGAAATTATGGGGAATATAGATTAAACCAAAATAAAATACACCTCATCTGTTGAGTTAGGACACAGTTCATTCCAGGAGCTCAAGGGCTGCTGGAAGCAATAATTCAATTTCCCAAGAAATCATTACTACAAGGAAGATCCCTCTAGGCAACAATCCAAATCAAAGACTAGAGAGTTCTTTCATCCACATTTACAGGAAATACGGATCGATCTCTTGTAATATTTTAATCTCTATTGCATTGGTAGACCACTCGCCCAAATCCGGGAAGGAATGACCTTTTATGATAATCTGTACACGGGTCATTATAAATGACATTGTTGTTGACGTTACCAAAAAGGAACCCTTTGGGTGAGAACAATCGTATTACATATTCCCACAACATATCATATCAAGAGATGACGTACTCAACATAGTCCTCTGAAATATCATTGCCTGTGTTTTTTTACCTCTGCCCCCAAGCCATGAAAATCCACATGATTATTTTGAAAACATCAAAAAACTGAAAATTCCTCTAAAAAAACCACAGAGAGGCCTGTAATTGAACAGACTAAATATATAAAATGTTTGTTCGTGTACGCACATGCACATCGGAATATGTTCCTCCTCTGATTCTCCTTACCCGCGATGTGGTTGTGTGTATCTGTATGGAGGAACATGGAAATTTTCCAGTATTATCATAATCATTATAATTTAATGATGGAGAACTCGCATAAACCGAAATAATTCTCCCAGGAATGTGCGTCACGTGTATCCTTGTTGGATTTACATGGATTCCGCGTGACTCTTCATCTTGTTTGTTCTTATTCACTTTAGCGTCATGTCTTTAACTTGAAGTTAATCATCATCAAAGTTTTCTTTTCTTCTCAGGTAAAATTCTTTCTCCATCATTTCTAAAATTCAGATTCACTACGCGTGTGTCCCTAAAAGGGTTGGTACCTACGCACTGTCGTACTGCCAGGAAGAAAACTATCGACTTATATACCTATGCAGTATACACACGTATGAGTGTGGATAGGGAAACCTCATTCACAAATTCGTATGGTTATACGACAAATTTTTATGCATGATTAAATTTGTCATCCAACTAAGTGATGACGACAAAAGTCGGAGGGAGGAGGAAACGATCCGAGGAAGAAAAGTGTCCAAGAGTCTTTAACAAAGAGAAAGGGAGAGGGAGAGGAGGAGAGGGGGACGTGAAGAGCATTTTTCATAGATTGATGGTCTCCCACTTAACCCAGAAAATAAGCACTTTTCCTTATTTTCATCAAACTCCATTCCCCCAATCAACTCTCATCCGGCCTCCTTCATCATCATCATTTGATACTCGATGTGTGTGTGTGTGTAAAAGGGGGTTCACACATACAGGTAATGTGTATACTTATACTATACGCACGTACACAACCCCGTGGTTAGGTATAGAGTCATAATTTTAAATCAACGGAATAATTATGAAAAGGTATCTTCTTCCTCTTCCTCTTCCTCTTCATACTATAGCCACAATCAATGATGGGACACGTGTAAATGGGAAAGAGAGAAACTATGTATATTACAGCTTTTCTCAAAAAGAGAAAGAGGAGAGAGAAAGTCTAGACCTCAATAAAAGTTGCGTCGTAGTTACACCAAATGTCTACTCACTCGAGTATTAAAGACTCTAGGAACAGATGAAATGAGAGTTTCTACTATTAGGGATGAGATCAAATTAACCATCATCACAGTTATTATGTTACTATTATTTCGTCATAAATGTCACACACGCACTCCTCCTCTCACTTTACACTTGTAACTTTCTCTCTCTCTCTCTCTCTCAAACTACCCATTTCTAAAGATGTTGAAATGAGAGAGGGAATGAGACACTTTAAACACATGATGTACCGTAAATTATTTAATTTGCGGTTTCTAATAGGAATAGTTGGAGGACTGCGTTTTACAATTGGTTCGTCCTTGAAAAATAAAAAAAATGCTCGAAATTTTGTATGTGTACATTCCTGCTTTCACTTTCTCATTTTTTAAATAACAAAATCCTCGGACATTAGTAAATTTTCTACAGTAGTCATTTATGGTATTTTCTTACAAACAAACTGACTCGGTGTGCGTGTGTGTATTTTGAATGGGCTTGATCCACCTGTGATGACAAATTCAATGTTAAACTAAGTAACAATATTTTAATGAGCCTCTTTGTCTACTCTAACATCTGTCCTTTTTAAAATACATTGTAGTTTGTGTGTGTAACATACATTTTTTCAACACACGACTTTCTCTCTCTTTCCATACACATGGTTCTCGCAAGGTCTTCCTTCCTTCCCCTCCACCGTTGAATTTAAGCATAATAGGTAAATCACTTTGTTTACAAAAATTCTAAATATATTCTAGATATTCAAGTTTTTATTCCCTCTCTGTTCATCAATACGTCTTTCTCTACACGCGTCTTACCCACGGGAGGCGAAGACACGTGGAGAAAGTTTTCCCCATTTCTCCCCGCATCTTTATTCGTATGACAACAATTTTTTGAGGAAAAACTTATTTTATCCAGTATTTTCCCGTGACTAAATACGTAATGACTCCTGTACTTTTACTGTATTGTTCCCTATCCTCATTTCTTGGTATAGGTACACACACAATGAAAGAACTTTATGTACAATCCTTATGAAACTTTTCACTTCTCTACATATCATGTGTAAATTGTTAACTGTACGCAGCTCAGTTTCTTTTGTAACTACAAGAAAAACTATTATTAACGTAGGACAAGGACAGGGAGTGTGTGTGTGGCGGCATGTTAATTGGATACTCTCTACTCGACTGCACACACAGGAGAGTGAGAGAGAAATGGAGGGAATAAAAATGACAGCTACCCCTAGTAGCAATATTGTAGCACAATGATATGAAGTACTAACTAAATTATAGTATTTCATCCATAATATGGCATTTGTGTGTGCTGGTTTGCTTATAATTAGTTTATAAGCGATCCCACTCAGAAAGTGTGCGAGTGGCCGTCCTCAACTGAATTGAGAAGAGGAAAGCACCTTCAACCCTGACATCATTACTTCATTTGGGTCAGAGACATGATGAACACTTGAAATTGTAACCCGTAGCTTTCTCCATCTTCTTCTTGTCCTGTCTATTTCCATGTCGATCTACAAATGTAATAATAATTATTATATTACCCTATTGGCCACATGATACCTGTCCATGACCCGTGACCAGTATTACTCTGATTCTAATTGGCTGTGGCCAATACTGACTGGATTCAATTAGAACTAAAGAACTGACTTCACATTCAGACGAGAATAAATGATGTTAAAAGAAATAAGACTAAAGACCGAAATAGGAAATGTGACATGATTCTCAATCGATTCACAACAAAAATCAATTATAGCTTAATTGTGACATAAAGGGGTTACATATTGCATAGATTGACAACCATTTCTGTCGGGTAAAATTAATATTAATAATTTTTGAAGTTTTTAACTTTTTGAATCAGTTAAGCACAGACTGAATGAGATTTTGTTTTACTTCAACCAAGGGAGTGAAAGGAAATGACTGGAGCTACCCGCACAAACTTTCTCCTACTTTCTTACCTTTCTTCTTTCCTATCTTCTCCTATTCACTCCACACACACGACAGTCTACAGTACTCTACATCTATTTTCAATGCCATTGAATTACGCATCAACCGTATACTTACATATTAGGCTATGTGTGAACGATATAATGTGAATTGATAAAATGGAGAGCAAACTCTTTAATCTCTCTCCCTGAATAGAATGTCAACTTGAGAGAGATTAAGTACAGTTATTTCAAGATGTACTTGACTATGTTATAAAAACGGGAAATTATTCTTTCTAGCTATAAGGATGGACTGACGAAAAGATTAGGATCACACACAGTGCGTGCGTTTGTGTGTGTGTGCACATTATGTATGTATGGAAGAAAGAGCTGCTTGAACTATTGATTGATTCACATCGATGATTGATCATGATGCTGGGAGTCTATCTTTAGAATGTATATCTCTTCTGACAGGGGAGAGTGAGGGTAGTGAGTGTGTGTGTGTGTGTCACAGCAGGAGGCCTTGGCATGAATTTCCAACCCCCTTGATTCTTTTTTCTCTTTTCCTTGACTTTCTACGAGAAAAGAAAAGGTATTCTATGGCCGAGCTTTCTCTTTCTCTCTAGCTGTACTATACAATATATGGTTCAAAGAAATATTTGAAGCTCCCCTGCTAATCAAAAATCACTAGAGACTACAAGGAACAGACTACCTGGATATCATCTCAAAATTGCAATCTTCCTCTTCCACCCTCACACAGAATCTTGTATTATATGAAAGACGGGCATTTGTGCAAGGTAAAAAATAATAATCTCAAGAATTTAATATTGATGTACAAATTTCGCACACACAAACTTTTTGTATTTTGGTCTATTTTTTTGACAGCTTCTCCCTTTTGAAGGTTTAGGATATGCAATTGATACCAAAATGCAGTGTAGGCTTTATATCCTTTCAAAGGTGGATTTTTGTCTTGATAGTTTTCTCTTTTTCTCCTCTAATTGGAACATATCGTAGTTCGTAGTACATTAAAAGTGTGTCATCATGTCAAGTACAAGACTTTCCCAACAGTTTTTTTCTACATTTTTCATAAATCATGAAATGTGATTTTCAAAAAATTTAAATAATGGACAATTTTATGCTACCCGTTCTCTCCAACACTAAAAAACGACTCACTGTTTTGTTTTGTTTTCGGACAATTTTAACTTTTTGTCTCTTTCTCTCCTGAAAGTCCTGAATGAACGCTGATTAATGTGGGGGTGGAGAGGAGGAGAGAGAAAGAGAGACAACGTGTAAATGGGAGGAGGGAAAAGCTTTAATGGACTCAAATTCAACAACAGAACAAACAATCCTATTGAGTTTCTCTCCTCTGTCTTTGTATGTACGGAGAAAGTATCAAAATCTATGCAGAAAGATGTGAAAGCAAATAAATAGTGTTATGATTATGTGTGCGTGTGTGTGTTTCCAACATTTTCAAGTACTACGTAAGCGAGGGAAAGTTGTTTATATGCAGTGGTTGTAGGTAAAGATGTGCTCTCCGGTATAAAATTTACATTTAAAATGTGCATGAAAAAGACGAATCAAAAATTTTCTTCCAAGTGACTCTCCCTCTCACTGCACTTCTCACTTTTCTTTTCAATTTCTCCGTGCCGTTACCAAGAGACGACGGCTTCACACACACACCCTCTCTATGTGCAGCTGTGTATGTGTGTCTGTGTGTAGAATTTTTCTCCCGAGTTTTGATGACACATTCGACTCCTTCACAGTCTAATAAAAAGAAAGGGGATAGAGTGAAAGAGGCTTATTAAGGAGTGTAAGAAAATTTCACATCATATTCAAAAAAAATATTCCCCTTTCTCTCTTTTGTCTCCCTAACTTTCTCTTACTTTCTCTGTCTCCTTCTACTACTACCTGACCCAATTAGTTAATAGTTGCACATTGAATAGCGACTGGAGTATTCTCTGAAGGTTTGTGCGATGAACTATTTTCTGCGTTAAAAAAACCCCTCGTCCACGTCGACATTGACACCCCCGGAGAGAATAGGGGTATACAGAAACACGCTCTGAATGTGTAGTAGAGAGAGAGAATGTAGAAAGGTGAAGGAAGGAGGGCAACAGGAAAGATTTCCTCTCTCTGTCTCCATGATTGATTGCGCATTCCACACGGATTGACATTTACAGCAGATCAAAGTCTGCCCGAAGCTCATTTTTCTCAAAAGATCCTCCCCCTCTCCTCTCTCTCTTTCTCTACACATACATTGTCAGACCAGTAGCAAGACCCAACACGAGCACCTCCGTTTTTTCCGGGTGCATTAAATATCTTATATGCACCATCATTGAACTTGATGTATAGTCATACATACGCAGAGCTGAGCTGAGCTGAGCAATTTTTCAAGGGTCGCTTTATATTTTTACCACACAGGCACAGGCACAGTCACACACACACACTTACATTGTAAGTCTTATTGTACATGTATATTGTATATAGAGAATCCTCATTTACAATATTATCTCTGCATTTGTCTTCCCTCCTCCTATCATGGCACACCTGGGAGAGGGAGAGAGTGTCTGACATGGGATGGCCTGGAATTACCTCGATTGACCTAATGGTCTCCTTTTCACAATTGAACAATTTTCCACCCACCAAAGACCACTAGATCTTTCAGGGAGACAGGGAAAGCGGTGAAAGTGCGTCTCTTCTCTTTCTGTCTCAATGTGCGTGTACGAGGTGCGGTACGTGGCCAGAGTTGCGTACGTAATTCCTCTCGGTGACTCAATTTCCTTTGGCCATGCATCTTGAAATGTTCATCTTCTCCTAATCCTCTGTCTCTCCTCTCGCTACGTGTTTGTGTGTGTCCTCTATTTTCTACAAAGGCAAGAGGTGGGTGGGTGAATGCGAACTTGTGTCAAAAATTCACAAGTGTACTATTATTGAAAAAGTGTGTGTGTCTGTGTGTGTGGCTGGCTGTTTGTGTGGGACAGAATAGGAGAAGAAAGGATATGCGTGAGCGGAAAGGTTTAGTTTGTGGACTGAATTCCAAGTCAACGTCATCATCATGAAGATAGTACACACACACAACTAGAGAGAGAGAGAGATCTAAATGCAAGGGTGCTGATGGGTGATGGTCTACATTACCCACTACAAAGTAAAAGTCAGTCTTGAAAATGCACTTGCTGACCTAAATACAAAAGATAGACGTCAACATTTAACCTTATGCACCAACCTCAGCTTCCAGAGGAGGAGGCGGAGTGTAGAGGAGAGGAGATTTTTAGAGAGCAGAGAGCGGAGGAGGGGAAAGTGGGCCCCTGGAACAAGTTGTCCAAAACGAGAGAGGATAAAAAAAAGTCGTGGAGAGGAAAGTTTTGATGTGTGTGTAGGATTAATTCTACAAGATTCAAAATCCCTGTTCTCTGTCCGTCCATCAACTCTAATGACTGTCGAAAAGGCACAATCAACAATCAACTCTGAGCTTCGTTTCTCACACTTTCCCTTTCATTCCATATGTATATTTGTGTGAGTGTGTGACTGTGTGTGTGACTGTGTGTGTGTGTGTGTGTGTGTGTGTGTGTGTGTATGTGTGTTGGAGTTGTTTATTTACGACGGAGTGAGTAAAAGAGCCTTGCCTACAGCTTTAAAATTTCCCTCATGAGTTTGTTTTCCAGGGTTTTCCCTTGATGATCAGGGAGGATGACTGGCTGCTGCACATTTGCACACTTCCGTTGCCATGAGATGTAGTTCTGGGTGTGTGTGGGAATTTTGTTGGGGAAAACAGGGAGAGAGGGAGAGAGATGTGGACAGATAAGTATGTGTCGAGTATTCCCGGAAGCGAGGATTTGTGATATGTACGTGTCTGTACCATTTGATTTGGTGTGGATGGATATTAGTTGAAATTGTAAGTTTAAAGGAGGAGAACATTGAGTGCAATTTAATTTCATTTTTTTCTCCTCCTATTCTTCTTCTATCCTCGTGTTTATAGGTCGTCAGATGAAGTAGGTACAATCTAAACTTGTTATCTCTCTCTCTTTTTCCGTCTGTCTTCTCTCTCTCTCTCACACACATTGGAAAATTGGATAGAGTCGTTTAAATCGATATATAGCCGGGGTTTTTTTAATATTGTTTGAACATTTTAGACTCTCGCATGCGATGCATGTCCTTGACATGGATTTTGAAAAGAGTTCCTCTACACTCACTCGCTCTCTCTCTCACACACACGCAATATCCAAATGGATGAGAGTAAGTTGTAAAAGGAGGTGGAGGTGGAGGAGGAACAAAGCCAAAAAGTCAAACTGGGCTTGTGCGGGAGTAAGAGGGCATAAAATTAATGCTCTCCTACAACTACGATTACTACTATTGACTATGGGGAGAGGAGGTCGTATCGTAAATACAATTATTATAAACTTTACAATGTATCGGAGACCTTGAACAGCTGAATTAAATTAGAATCAGGAAATGGTGACAGTCTTCCTTCCACCCCCTCCTCCTCCTCCTCCTCCTCCATGTCTTTGTTGTGTTGTGTGGATATTATTAGATATATAGACAAGTTCAAGGAAGATCAGAGGAAGGAGAGACAAATAATCTTATTATATTTTGAGTGCGACTTGGTTATTTGATCTCACGACGGATGCTCCAGTGTCAAAATTATTGTACAAACATGAGACATGAGGAGTGGGGGAGGAAGAACATTTCCGGACTAATTTAAAATTCAAAACAACTGGATACTTGTTAGTTAGACGAATGTCGGGAAAACGGGAATTTGTGAACGGTTCATCAATATCTATTCTTGTAAAATCAATTGTGTGTACAATATAATTTGATTACAATTCGCAAGATTTGTTCAATATTTGAATACGATGAATAAATTTGAATTTTATTGTTCTTAATAAAAAATGAAACAACTTGATCAATGCTTTGTGATTTTCTAGAATGCTTTATTACAAAAAATGTACATCTAAATTATTGCAGTAATATTAATTAAAAAGTATTATCAAAAATATAAATTCATTGACCTCCTTTAAAGACGTTAATGACCAATTAACCTAGATTCAATTCCACCCATTCGTTCCATTTTGTATTGTCTGTGACCCTCGAGTGGTTTCGTATTTCTTGCAATTTCACACTAATTTGATTTAATATCAGTTAATATGATGTAGAGAATAGTCACGTTTAGAACCATCTGACATCATCACCAGACGATGACACTCAAATGTATTAAAAATGTTGAAAGAAAATGACGCAGAAATGTACCTTTTTACAGACATTTATTTTTCTCTTCACCTTTCCAGCCCATGAATATAATAATACAAAATACACGTACACACTCCACATGCAAAGGATCATCTTGATGATGTTGCTGGTCAGGGGATGGCATTAAAAGATAAACGAGAACAAAGAGCAGTTAGAAGGAGAAGAAAACTAATCGTGTTTCAAAGCACGTCTCAACGACCTATACTTTATTGTTGACCGTGAAAGGCCAAAGTGTCTGAATTAACCACAACTTAATTGAATACATGCATTGTGAAAAGTAGTAGCTATAATGGAAAGAGAGTTGGAGAAAGTGGCGGTGATGGGATGACCCTGGAGTGAAAGAGAAAAAATTCCTTGAAAGTTGGATTGGGATTGTCAAGGCTCGACACACACACACAATGGTTATGTGTACACGTGCATGGTTATTGAATACCTTAAATATGTTATGTGTAGTCCATATAGCGAGTCCTAAGTTCAAGTTGACGGTCAGGAAGGGGTCAACTTCTACGAGTGTTGAGAATGGCAGGATTTTCACCACAAAATAAACATTTTCTCATCATGTTTCTTTGTAGATGACCATGGCGAGATCCAAGCCAAGATAAACTCTATTAAATGGTAGAGAGAGAGAGAAAAGAAAAAGAGGAAGAAGAAAGAAACTTGAGAGATGAGAGAGAAGGATGAGTAAATAAAATAGGAACCTCGGAATTGTTTTTGGACTCCAGCTGCGCCCTGTGTGTGTGTTTGGATGATACCAAATATCTGGAAAAGAGAGTAGGATTTGGAAAATGTGATGTCCACAATGTCCTTCACCTTATCCACATATTACAAGCTGTGAATTCTTAAACCCTACCAGCTGCTGGACACCAATTTGCAAGGACCATATTATATTATAGTGTGTGTGTGTCTGACTATGTGGGCTAAATTTTCAAGTGACAAGATTTCTGGTTTCTAGTAAAAGGCAGAAAAATCAGTTTTGGACATGTGTCACTACAATGCACACACGAGGACACACACACTGGACCATCTGAGAGGTTCTGAGTACACACCAGCAAATTTTCTCTTCCTCTCCTGCACTTTCTATTGTCACCAGGAGAATTCTCCGAACAGAGACGGCGGCAACGTGTTGATTATTGGCTATAATTGCTCCATCCTGCAATGTAGTCACAAGTATTTTCTGTTTGGAAGGGGAGAAGTAAATTACAATATTTTATTCAATCCTTCATCTGTAGAACTTTTCTCGGGATTCTCCCACTACAAAAGTTTACATTTGGGAAAATCGACTCCTCCATAATTCCTTCAACGATCCTTCCATATAAACCACATATTTTTATAACATAAGCTTCTATTTGTATGCTTTGCTGATAGAGCTAGAAAGAGGGAGAGGGAAAAGTGTGTGTTTTCCAAATGTACTACCATAAAGCTTCATCAAATACACTTCCACATCAGCATCCAACATAAAAACATCATAATTCATCTGACTGTACACACTTGAGACGAGATATTTTTTGATGGAATATTTTACATCAAAATTCATATTTTGAATAGTATTTACATTCGAGGTGCATAAGTATATAGTACAAATATGTGAGTACAAATAATATTTATTCCACTTCAATATTTCTCTCTCCCTCTCTCTCTCTCTCCGGTTTTTTGGTGGCTTATAAAAAAGTAAATATTTACTCGAGGGTGCACTCCACACATTAAATTACACACAAAACAAACATCAACCATTTTTGAGGGTGTTCCAGTCCATATCATTTCACACAGAATATATTTTAGACTTTCAAATTTTGAAAGTCTAAACTATTTTTTTTCTGAATTGACTATTTCATAGTAAACGGATGAAGAATGACAGCATTGACGGTTGGGATCCTTAATTTCAACGTTTAAAATTAATATTAAATTATTTGGTCTACGATTTTTTAAAAAATCGGATTGTTTAAATTTTTTCGTCAGAACCACAGAAAATATTGGCTGTTAAAACATTTTCCTCCTTCATCTCTGATTCATAAAGGGTCAGGGTCATGGACCAATCAAGGGCTTGACTTTCTGTGTGTGTGTGTGTGTGATGTGCATATATGTTTATGTGTGTTGATCATCAAAAGGAATAAAATCGTTATGAACTACCCTCAGGGAGGAATGTGAAATATGCGGAAATACATGAGGAGATGACCTAGAAATTCCCTGTTAATCTCATCCCGAAGAGTCAGTAAGTTTTATGTCATGCGAGAGAAAAAGATGTGCCCTGGAAATATGAGTGGCTTCCTCGCCCTCCACACCACACATGTGTGTGTGGCAGTGTGTGTGTGTGTGAGAGAGAGAGAGAGAGAGAAAAATTTGCAGAATGTGTGTATACATGTGAAAGATTAAATGGAATTACCCAACAAATCCTCCCCTCACATGTACACACACAAACACACACACACAGAAAAAAAGATGTAGGGTGTGTAAAACCGGAGAATTTATGAGTGTCAAACTTTTGAATATTGAGAAGTCAAAGAAGAAACAACATAATAAATTTCTCGCATACACATTTTTCCCTTTTGTTATTCTACAATTTACCATGTGTGTGTCTGTTCAAACAGAGAGAGACAGAGAGAAGAAAAAATTCTTTACTGTGTTTAACAACAACAACAACTTTTCAAATTTTTTTTGTACGCACACGAGATGAAAGTTTCTTATTCTCTTCAACTTTTTTCTTCCTGTCAAAAAAACTTAATTTGCATAAAATTCCATGTAGAATATGTAAGGAGTACAGAGAGCACAACAAATACATTACACACGAAGTCAACTTCCACCAAAGTCCATCAAAGTAGAGTGAATGTCACCACCACGAAAGCCATAATCCGAGTGTGTACCTCGTTTCAAAATAAAAAGACAAAATATTTGAAAGAAAACATTGCACTCAAAAACCTGGAAAGGTAAACAGACTGACTTGACGTTATTTGTAGATTCACATCATCATCCAGTCCTTGAAAAATAAAATATACATAAGTAGAATAAAATGTTCTTCACCTCCCAACTGCATCTTACACTATTCCTATTTCATGAAAAGTTTGTCATGCAGTTTTGTGAATTTCACAAATAATACATGTCATTGACCCGGGTTGGATGGGGGGAGAGGGTTACATCCCATATTTTCTTTACTGTTCCTGAATTTTCATCAAGAAGAAGAATTCCAAAGTGTGTGTGTAAATATTCTGTTACTCAAATAGCCAAAAATTCTATTCCACACGGCTGCATGATATTCTACCCTCTACTATTGGAAAGTGAGGACTTTCTCCTTGAAGAAAATGCGGGTTGCATAAATGACAAAAATTTGTTGTGCAATTGCCCACAGCTAAATAGTGTCTTCGTCGTACAAACTTGCTAGTATTTTAAGTAAACTTGTATCGTGCGTAGTAAGTATGTACATTCCGTGTATCATAAGGAGAAAGGAGAAAGTAATCAGAGAAGAGCAAGGGAATTCAAAATTTAAATCCTTTTCTTTTGTGAGAGTGAAAGTTTGCGTGTACAAGTCTTGGACGTAAAGATTAATGTCATTTCACTATTTTTGGACGAGTAAAAAAACAGAATTTTTGAACTGTTCATGGGAGGCTATTGAACTGTTGAGAAGGGCGATTTACACAAGGATAATATACTCTCAAAAGACAAGATAACTACTTACAGTCTACCTTCACTTCACTTTACTTTCTCCACCCTCCTTCTCCCTTTGCTACGGAGATTGTAGAGTAGAAGTACTCCTTGTTTGTTGTTGTGGAGAAAATGATGAGCTAATGGATATTCCAGTTCTGCTCCCTCTCATATCTTTGTCAAGTGGATGGATGGATGGAGAAGAAGTTCCTTTATTTATCCTTTATTTTCGTTCATTCGCCATGAACGACATGGATAACATAACACAGTCATTCACATTCATAAACAGAGATTCTGAGTTCAAGGGCGGTTTTCATCCTATCCCCGAGGATCCTTCAACATCTTCTACGTTTGGAGTCTAAAAATGAAACCAATTGTGGCATTTCTTTGTGGTGAGGAAGGAAGGAAGGCAACAAACACAGAATACTTGATATTCACGTTTTTTTATTTGAGAGCAGGCTATTTTCTCTTTTTCCTGATTTCTCCATTAAGTATTTCCATTTCCAGGATCAAAGAGAAAGGAGAAATACATGTCACTTCTCTTTCTTTTATTCTTCATATCATTTCAAAATTACTGATGCAATCACAAAGTCTATAAATTAAGGATTTTCAATTCAATCGTTCATTTTGATTTGATTCCAACTTTTCTCAATCATTAAATGCTTCAAAAGAATTTGGGATAAAATTTTTATCATAAAAAGATTAATTTCGTGCTGGAGAAAGTTGGCGAATTAAATGACACAAACTGTTTAATCAAAAATTACATTTCAAATCTTACCATTTATACGGATATTTAACTTGAAAGGCTAATCATTATGATATTTATAATTTTGCAATTTTTTGTGGAAACTATTCTACAGCTATCTTGAAATACGGATTATGGGTTATGTATTGGTCCATGAAAATCAGGATCCACATCCTGAAGGACAATTTTTGTCTTCAATTCTAAAGAAAATATTTGACTACTCACCTACTTCCCCTCCCTCCTCTTTACACATTACATCGGGGACTCAATAGGAAGAAAGTCACTGAGCTACATTTCATTCCCCTCAAGGAAGTTCCTTGTGTGTTACTGGGATGTTGTGTAGAACCGTTAAAAAAATTTGATCCCACAAAAAGGTCTTCGATCCTGACCCGCTCAGTGAGTGAAAGACTTTCACTCGCTCTCCCTTTCATTTGTGGTGTAGAATGTAAAAGTAATGTTTCACAACATTTTATGATTTTTCCACATCACATCCTTCAATATCGTCTTTTCTCCTACCAACCCTGACTATCACACAATCACATTCTTCTGTACTTTCAGTTTTGTTCACCGTATAAGGAGTAAAACTGAATTTTCCACATTTTTCGGACGACGGTATTTTAGTTGAAAACAGTAAAAAATTTTGTGATTTTATTGACGTGTGTAAATGATGTAAATACAATAACAATCTAAAGGGCATTGATATCTCGAAGAATTCTAAAAGTAAAGGTAATTACAGCATCCGTAGGAAAAAGAAAGGAAGGTACTTTCTCCGGTAGCCCATAAACTTTCCAGTTTTTTCAGGAACATATCAAATTTTTAAAGTTTTGCTTTGCGTGTGTGTGTGTAGTTTTAAAAATTGACACATCTCTACATACCCACCATATTAAATTTCAACTCAAGGAGAAAGTATGACTAGTTAACACACGACTGCAAGACTCTAGCTGGATTCTTTTACTTTCACCGCGGAAACCAGAATTGAACATCAGTTGAGATAATACAAAAGATAATGCTGCATGTCTCTCTGCCGCTTGTGTGCTTCCAATCTAAGTAAGAGTTTGACAATAGGGCTAATGGAGTAAAGAATCTATTGCGTGTCTACACAGACTAAAGCTGCTTACAAATTTCCAGCCGCTTCAGTGAAGAGTCTTCATCCAAGTTTTGAAATTCTACACTTTCATATTTATACTTTCCATTTATTCCTTTACATTTTAGCTTGACGCTGCGCTGGAGGATATACACAGAACTGTGGAAATTCTTCATTTGTATCCACATAACTTTTCCACTTTTGGAAATGGACTGACCCTTTTCCCTTCTCCTCTTTTCTTAAGCTCTCTCATAATTCAGCCTCTAATTAGGAAATAGGTCATAATGAAGAAAATTGAAAGAAAAATCGGAGTCTTCAGAAGCTACAGCTTTCCTCATTTTGCGTAGAACTCTCTCCCTCCTTTCCCTTCCTCTTCCTCGTGTGTGTAATACTTTCACTCGAGTACTAGAAATGAGAAGGGAGAAAAAAACGTTTGCCTTCAACTTGCCCTTCGCCTTACATTTCCGCTAGTCAAGAGAGTAGACTAAAGTAGTAAAATGTTTTATATTACAATTTATAGGACACATACACAGCAGTACAGTAGGCAATAAGACAAAAGTAGTACATATTGTACAGCAGCTCAGCCTATAAAATAGTTGTACAATACAAATACACGGATGTGATGTGGGTAACACACATTCATGCATTGGAAGTTAAAACATTGGTTGTTGTACAGCACCAGTCCAATGTTTATAATATAGTTTTTGAGCTGGATTTGAAGATCGCCGGAAGAAAACTACACAAGATGCCAAGGCTGCCTCTCTATGAAATGAAATGATAATTTTGGGGGGAGGCTGAGAAGGAGGAGGGGAAAGGCGCGTGTACACTGCATCCTACTCTGTACATCTTCAAAATCATTATGTACGAAAGTGAAATGTACACATTCTTCTCTTGTTCTCTATTTTCTTTGTCTATGCTAAAGAAAATCATAAAAATACACATGTCCACACTCTCTTTCCGTCCGTCCTCTGTTTTTCCTTATTTGTCTTGTTACAAATTCCATAAAAATTGTGCTTCCTCCTTCTCCTCCTCTTCCTACTTTCCCTTGTCCTCCAAAAACATTATTGTAACTCTGCTTTCTCCATGTAGTAAGGACAAATGAACCATCCTTGTTGTTCTTTTTGTTTCAGCACTTACACGAGCTGCCCATGCTAATATGTTCAAACGGAACATGTTTATGGGTCATCCGACATGGAGGAAATGAAAAAATATCTACATACACGTATGTACACTACAGTTAAGATATTATTACATAACCTTGAATAAGAATGAATGCATAATATTGTGTGTAATAACATCAAATCTCCGGAACCTCCTCCTTCTTTCCCTTCTCCATTCCTCGTCTTCTTCTCATTCTCCAAGGAGAAGAGATGAGATGAAGGAAAAGTCTGTAGTTGACTTTTTTCACTTTCTCCCTCTTTTTATACATTCTTCTTTTATCATCTTTGACTTAGAAACTATGAGATCTTCTCTGTCTTTGTCCACTTTTACCCGGCATGTATAATGAACTGACAGAATATAATCGTGAATGAGGAGGGAGCTGGAGAAAGTAAAATAGGGGGAAAGAAGAGCAGTCCTGGTGCTAAGTCCTTATAATACGCATATACATAAGAACCCACAAGAAGTCAGAAGAGAGTGAGGAGGAGGAGGATGAAGAAAAGTCTACATTCTTCAAGATATTTACTCTTACTCTTCATGATATAGAAGCACGCACATGGCACTCTCTCCCTCTCACTCAGCCATTTCAGGTAAGTAGAGCGAAGGAAATTCTTCTTTATACTTCTACTTCATTCCTGTCCCCTCTCGCCTTACATATGAAAACTCTTGTGGCCTTTATACTGTCGGGAAACTGATCACTTTTGGATTGAGTGGATAAAAGGGAGAAAATTCGTGCGTAAGCCGTATGTACTTAACTTGTATATCACATACGATAAAAGAGAAAAAAGGAAGAGAAGGGAATTGTCTACAGTGTTCAAGCCGAAACCTTTTTTTCCACAATTTATCTATGTATAGAGTCTGTACTCCCAGACACACAAGACTGCGTGGTATTTAAAGAGAAAGTGTAGTGTATGTGTGTGTGTGTGTGTCCGTTGAGTGTCTAGAATTTCTTGTGCTTAAAGGCCTCGACTCCATTTAGAAGGAGAAAGAGAAGAGAGGGAGAGAGAAGTGGAGTACGGAGTCACGGCCTTAAATCCTAAAATATTACCATGTATTTGGGATAGCCCATCTGTTTAATGTCCAATACTTCGAATATACTCTCCTAATCTCACATGTTTTAGCACCCAAAATAGTAAGCCACACACACATGTGGAAGAGAAAGTTGCAAGATTGTGTCATAAAGAGAGAGAGACTCAATAATACATGTGTAATAAACTTGGATCTTGAGAGAGAGAGAGAGTAAACATGTAAAGAATTGGATATGGAGAAACAATAGCAGGAAGCTGGAGAAAGTTTTGGTCCTTATTAAGGCTTCCACTTTCACTTCTTCCTGTCCTCCAGAAAAGTGACGCTTGTCTACGCATTGCATACACATTAAGCTATATGCATGCATGCACAATAACCAAATTGAAAATGCTTCTCATCTTACCATATATTATGCACAGAGTCTACATCCACCCACCCTCTCACATTATTATAGGGGAACATATTCTTTGGAAAACATACTACAAAAAAGGATGGTTAAATCAACCATATCTGCCTATGTGAATTCAGTGAATTGGATGAACCATTTTTTGGTCCCTTCATTTATGTGTGTGTGGCCCAATTTCCGAGTTTTTGACCCTCCATTTTATTCTTGCCCCAGTTCTTGTAGAGCATGAGAGGAAGATGGAGGGAGAAAGGGCATATCATTACTATGTACTATGTACATTATGAGTCTATGACATTATTATTTAAAAGCTAATTTGAGAGATGCTCGAGGATGTGGGAAAAATGTGTTTTTTTAAAAAAACAGCTCGGCAGGAACGTCACAGAGAGAACACAAATAAGTGTGTGTGTGAGAGAGAGAGAGGGAGATCACCCATTGCGTAGTAATAAACTCTCGATAGTAAAAAAATTATAAAGTTCACAGCATGCAATTTGATTTTCCACTCTCTCTCTCTCTTCCCACACACACGCACACTGTGGCCATTAGTGTTTACATACCAATAGTGATCCATACAGATGGATGTGTGTGTGAAGACACAAATTTCGTCTTCCCTTTGGAAAAAAATGAAATTATAACAACTCTCAAGTCTATACTACTCTCCACGTGAATACATACTGCATATAGAGAGGAGAAGGCGAAGATGGCTAGACTATGAATTACAAGTGTGAATAGTTGAGTGTGACACGAGCCTCCTCTTCCAAAAAATAGTGTCACACACACACACTCTCCACACACACTTTGTTGGAGAAAGGGGGTGGGGGACAAAAGGGAAAGGACGGAAAGATTTTTTTATATTCCATATTTGATACTTTCTACTTTGGGAAAGACAAACAGAGGAAAAGACGTGTGTGTCGTATGTATGTCGTGTCCTATCATTTGAGTTAACAAATGTGTGTGTGCATGTATACATGTATATGGCCATAGGGGGATTACACCTTATGTACAACGTTATGTGAGGAAAGAAGAATTGTGAAACAATATACACTTGTATGAGTGGAAGACAGTGAGAGAGAGAGAAGCAAGACGAAGGGAGAAAGACATGGTTGAAAATTAAATAAAAAATACAAATTCGGGTTACACAGTTAAAAGTTTCCTTTCACTCTCCTCCATCTCCATCTGAAGAGGAAGCGAAGGAGGAGGAGGAGGAAGACGACGACGTAGGTTGTGCGTAAAAAGAAGAAGAAAAAGACCGAATTTATGTCATAGCTCACAGCATGACCTACATCTTTACAAGGCCTAAATGAATCGGTTTTGAAAGAAACATCTCTTCTTAATGGAATAATAAAGAAGCTGAGGCTAATAAAATATTGATACATTTGTGACATTTTGTAAGTATTTTGCAAGCGGTTTATACAATTCTGTTGAAACTGAACAGTGAATTTTTGAGTTTAAAACTTGAGTTTAACAAGCTGGAGAAAATATTTTGAGTTTCACTTGTAGAAAATGTATTTTAAAAATTTCAATTGTTCTTCAGTATTTTCTTCCTTGAAGTAAAATTGTTGTATTTTCACTCAAAATAAAGCTTGTCCTTTCATAAGATTGAGGCAAATGAAAACTTTCCTCTCCTCTCTCACTTTTCTCCTACGACCTTCCATGCTCACGTGGTGCAAGGTAGTAATTATTAGTTTGTAAATAGAAATCCTCATCCTCTTTTCCATGTTAAGTGTGAGTAGCACTTGATTTAATTTTTTTGAATTGATGTACTCGTTCTTTGACAGGAAAGAATTTGTCCAATAAATATTTAGTTCAACAACGTTTTGTGGGACATTGAATATCCCGAGAGAGATAAGCACACACACAGAGAGAAAGAGTGATACAAGGTCATGAGTCATATAATTCGATGTAATTGTAATGTTCAATTACTTGGAAAGCTTTAAAATGAAGGACTGACATATGGCTACTCATTTCCATGTAATAAACCATGAAAAATTGTGAAAGAGAAGCACAACTGATTTTTTCCTCTAGTTTCTGTTACAACTTGCATTTTTTTTCGGTTGCTTTCAAAAATATTTTTTCCACCATCAAGTCAGGCAGAGTGTAGTGAAAAAATGTAAGTAGGAACATTTTTTATCGGCATTTAAAGCCGTTTTTATATTTTTGACATTTTGAGTGACAATCCATGTTCATCCGAAAAATACAAAAAAAGGAGGATATTTTTGAGGAGAATATGAATGAAAGGTATTTCATGACCTTTGTGTATGTTGTGTGGCTGTGTGTATCAGGGAGAAAGTATTGAGAGTGTTGAAAATTGTGAATGTGTGTCGTTCCATGTTAAGTCCTACCGTATTTATCCAAATAAAACCTTCCATGGGTTAACATTTGTATTGCATAAATCTACCACAATCCCTTGGGTTCAATTCGGTAAGTACGGTGCGGAGCTGTATTTTTATGAGAGACCACAATTTGTGAATTGTTTTTTTGGCAATAGTCAACCATCCCCCTGTCTATTTATTTCTATTTGTATGTGTGTGTATTTTTATGTGGTAAAGTAGGGTTAAGCTGAATTTTAGTGTCTTCACAGGATTTTAACTTGTGGTGGAGTGCGTCCAAAACTTTGAAAAAAAAATCATAACGGTGGTCAATCATGAAAACCACTCTTTGGTACAGTTTGCACTCTGTTGAGAGAGGAGGTTCACATTTGAGGTCATAAAGTGAAATTGTGATGGATTTGTGGTGGCGGTGGGGTCGGAGGAAGACTATAAGATTAGATGTGAAGAATGAAGAGGACAAAAGCCGCAAATGACCTCGTAACATTTTTGAATGTGCAAATAAAACTGAGGGTGTTTCCAATTGGATTCAAAGAGTCAAATGTGGACGCATCACAGATGCAGACAGTGAAAGAGAGAGTGTGTTTATTTTTTGGTTTGTCATAAAGTACCTTATGACAAGGTCAATCCGATACAATGACACATTTTTCTACTATCTTCTGTGTGTGTGTGTGTCTAAGTTTTTGTGGGAGGATCAGATACTTTCATTTCTTCATGTCATTGTACAAAGAGTGAAAGAGAGAGAAAATCTGCGTTAACTGTCATTCTTGTGATTTGAGGATGAGCAATTTAATTTAATTTACCCATGTAGAACGTGTGTGTGTGTGCATGTGTGTTCAGTTCTTTATGTGGAGGTTGACGAGTGATAACCGATTAATATGTCTTGACAAGAGAGAGGAGGTAGGATGAGAGGAATAAATTGTAAAGTCGTCAAATTCAATTAAAACTATCATCCTTCTGACGTCAAAGCCAATTAATTTGGCAGTTACATTGTAAAATGGAACTATCTCACAAAAGCAATTACATAAACGAGAGAGACAGAGGAAGAAAGAGAGAGAGGGATGTGGAGAATGGATGTTACATATATCCTAACAAGTAGGAGTAACGTTATTTCTTTCTTCCAAAAAAGACTAGGTTTTTTTGTCCCAAGGGGAATTTAATAGAGAATAAAGTAAAGTTTAAAAAAAAAGAAGATGGAATGGAGGCGAGTGTACGAGAAGGTTTTTTTCCTCTCGCTCTCTTTCTCTCGGTTGAAATTAGGGAGGCTGGCTGAAAAAGACCCGAGGTTACCATTTAAAATCCAGCTTGACATAAATATTTAATAACGGCAAAAAAGAACAAGTCTCTCAACGGTAATTATAATACTAGACCCGAGTACTAGGACACGGGGCCGTGTGTGGAGTTGAAAAGGTGTGTGTCACACACAGTGTGTGTGTGTGAATGAGGGTGACAAGGGTATTATCATTCTTTATCAAAATTGTCAGGAGGAGGAGGGTATCAAGCGCTTTATCAGTTATTGGGTGTCAAATAAATTTGGGGAAAATATTGGAAAGAGAAAATTCAATGTCAAACACATTTTGGACATTGAAGGATCGTTGTTTTTTAACCCCCCTTCTTACTCGACTTACGTAACACGTTTTGTGAACGTGCATCCAGTGCTGTTGCTGTTCTAGTTCTAATTCTGTTTTTTTGAAAAAAACGTTATTTTTTTGAAAAAAACAGAATATTATTTCGAATATTATTCGAAATTTGAAGGTTTGGACTGAAGATTTTGCCAAAAAAATTAAAGAAAGACTCGAAAACTTTTCATTTTGTCAACTTTTTTTACAGAACATAATATCGATTTAATTGCTGGTTAAAAATTTGAAATATTTATGTAAAATAATTTATTTTAAATAAATAATATATTTAGAAGAGAGCAAAAATTTTATTCTAGTACAGAGATTTCAATAATTGAATAACTTGCCTTACAGAATATACGTAAATTCAATTTAAATTCTTAGTTTGTTTGAGCTATTTCTCAGATTTATTTGTCAAAATTTCGTATGAAAGCTTTTCACAGAATTGGAGTTGACTCCATTCCCCACAGATACATCTCCACACACACACACGTAATGTAAATTACATTATGTAATGGGCTTCCTTTCCGTCATTATATTTTCTCCAGTCCAGACTTGGAGAATGAGACAGTAAAGGAAAGAGGAGAAATGAAGATAAAATCTGTCCGTTGGTTACTTTTTTTCCTTATGGACGTAAATAGATTTTATCCAAATTATCTTTCTGTCTACTCTCTCCCTCCCTCTCTTCCTCTTCTGGAATTAGACTTTCTCAAATGGAAAATTCAAAGTCAGACGATGACGTCAAAACTTAGGAGAAGAGGAAAAAAGGACATGAAACATGAGATTACAAAAAAAATTGGACGTTTGTCATTCCGTTTCTTTGCGTGACCCTGCACTTTACAAAGTTTGTGTGTATGTGTGGACAATCGTAATCGTAATCTTTCGCCCTCCTTAATTGCCCCGACCTTTTTATTGTCATACTATTCCCAAAGAAGGTTAAAGTGAGATCAGTATCTTTAGAAATTCAATTTCCTACGTTTTTCCATGATTTGCATACAAGATTGAATGTAATTCTCGTGTATTTTTGACCACAATTACCCGATTACATAAATTGGAATACAATTAAATATTTATTTCATTTCTGACAATCTCTATTCTAACGTTTATATAAATACACATTCAAAGTCAATTAATAAATGGAAAGAATAATATCAGATATTACGTGTAACATAAATGACTCATCTCTAGAATGAATTACATAAAGAAATTTGTATTATGTAAATATTTATTCTTCATCCAGTCTAGTTGACACAATTTTAAACTAAAATGATTTTAGTAAAATCACACACACACACAAGTTTTGTGACAAGATTTAATTCCCTGTAGATTTGAAGTGTTTATTTTTGCTTCCATACTTCATTCATCCCTCCACCTACATCTTTAAATTTTTTACCGTAAAAAGGTTATAATGTAATGATTCATACATGAATCCATGCTCCCTTCCCTTGGTGAAGCATCCAAGTGAAAGTCCATCCTCCCACACTTTCTCTTTTTCCCTTTTTCTCTTCTTGTAGGCGGACATAAAAATGTTCATTTTGCTCTCCTGACCTTTCCTCTTGGATTAATGAAAACCCATGTGAGAAGACTGAGCGTGTGTATGGAGGGATCTGTACTGTCAGTCTTTGTTTGATCTGTCAAAAAATGACTACTTACAAAGACCTGTGTGGTTAATAAATAATCATTATGTCCAGATAAACTCATTAGCATAACTGCAATCCTATTCTCTATGACGTCATTATGTTTGCGTTTGTCGTGTGTAGGGAAAGAGAGCTTTATTCTTTTATTCCTACCACTGCTTTACATAATAGTGCAGCATGAACCCTGCAAAGTATTATGGAATGAATACCCAAGTTCACAGACAAGACTTGGAAATTCCAACTTGGAATAGAAGACAAAATCATGAGAAGGACAGCAGCTGTTACTCCTCCCGCAAAAAATCACAATTATTCTATGCAAAGTTCTAAAAAATGGTCAGAAGTACAGTACTATGTCTAAGAATAACATTCATTGAAATCCGGTGAGCAATATTTATTAAATGTACAAAAACACAATGAACATGCATGGGAGGCTCGTGTTGAATCTTTTTGTACGTTTTCTTACATATCCAATTCAAGAGCAGGAGCAACAAAAGACGAGGAATAGCGAAGGGCATGGACAGAAGAGAACGGAGAGGAGGAGGAGATGAGCCTTCAAGAATGCCGTAGAATTGAATAGAATGCAAGGTAGGCGTAGGTCGGTCCAACACTTGAGAAACATGCATTGAACTCGTCAGTCCTAGAATATTCCGTGCATCTGTTCATATTTTAAAATACACAAGACAACACACACACAAATAGAGATACGTTTGTGGAGAGAGTGAGAATGGGAAACATCTGTCAATTCTCTTTTTCTTCGACGGTGTTGAGCACGCGACAACCATCTCCTCATCTCTATCACCTCCAGAGAGTGTATGTGTTTGTAGGTGTGTGTGTGTGTGTGTGGAGGGAACCCATGGGGAAAATTGGGTAAAAAATCCTGGAAATGGTGAAAAACGCTCATCATTATCCTCATCATTTCGCCCACCTCTTTTCCTCTCTCTGTTCTCAAGATCTGCTACTCTCTCTCTCTATCTCTCTTTGTGTGTGTATAGTCAAGTTGAGACTTTTCCTGTGGTTTTTTGTGCAAGCCACGGCTGTACCTTAAGAAGATTTTCTTGTCAGTTTCATGGTCTTAATTCTAAGATTAGCCTTCACAGCCTTTTACACTTCACACACACACAATCCCACCAAAAGAAGGAAATTGAATGGTGAGGGAAAAGTACGGGAAACTTAATATGTAACAGTGTTGATACACACACACACACAACGTACACTCATTGTGGGGAGATGTGAAGTACGCACAAAAAAGAGATACAGAGGAGGAGGACCACGTGGGACGTGCCTCAATCTGAGACTTGGATTCCAAAGACAAATAAGTAGACTAAGCAACTCGAAAGCACAGCAATAAAATACAATATGTTTGGAAAGTAAATGGCAAAATAGTTCAGTCCCATAAATTCCATTCATGCTCTTCCCCTTCTTTTCATTGAACAGTCTGACTCTGACTTGTGACTTGTGTGAGAGTATAAAGGAGGGAGGAATGAGAGAACAATGTAGTTGTCATAATTTTTTTAACTGGTGACTTTTATACGGAGTAAAAATGAGAACACACACACACAGACCCCCAGTCACACACAGAGAGAAATTTATTGGGTACATGTAAAGCAGAATTGTAATCCTGGCTTTTTTGATCCGTACAGAAAATAAAAGTATTTGGATATTGAACTATTAAATAAATATATATAAAATACACTTTTTTCTTCAATGAAAAAAAACAAAGTGCCATTTGTTTTGGTATGTGGAGGACATTTTAGTGTCAAAATTGTAAATAGAAATAATAAAAAGGGCAACATTTTTGCACACACACACACACAGATGTTTATTGATTTTATTTTAACTAAATTGGCATTGTCAAAATATTATGAGACAATTAGTCCTTACTGTAATTTATTTAAATGCTCATGCCATGCATCTGGAAATTAATAGGACTTTAATTGTCAATTGTCAATAAATTGATTGGGATTTAAATTTATTGGCTAAGTTTAAATCAATAAAAAATAAATAATTTTAATAAAATTATATTTTATTTAACTACTTTCTAATTAACCGTCTCTCATTTTTCATAATTGAAGAAAGTATTAAAGAAGTTGGTAGTACCAAAAATAAATGGACAAATCTAGAAAAAACAGTATTTTTTTCAAAAATAACTCGTACACGCTAGGACGTTAATGACCCAAAAAAATGTTTTTTAATCTATTTTCATACAAAAATTCTCCTACTCTGTACACTAAAAATAAAGGATGCAAGTGTTAATGTGGGCAAAAAAAGGAAAAGACTGAATGCTCCGCGGATCCATGTCAAATGATTTACAACATTATCCACCACTGCATGTTAATGCAGTCAGATAAAAATGCATCAGGTTTATTGTGTGTGTGTGTGTCTGTGAGAAAGAGAGAGAGCTTGGGAAAAGACTACACAATGTGTAGGAAACGAGAGAGAGCATGCATTCCCAACACGCTACACTGTACTGTGTACATTGTACAGGGAGTTACCCGGTCTTTCTCTCTCTCTCCCTCATCCTTCTTGTCATTCGGTTAAAGTAACCCACCGTTCCATTCCTCAGTCTCACTTCGCCTTCGACGGAGTAGCAAGAAGGTTCAACCCTTTCCGTTTCTAGTCAGCGTTTGTAGGAGTAGCAACGGTACATCCTATGTCATCCACACTAGACACACACAGTCTCACACATACCCTCAACTACCATAATATTTAATAGTAGAATTAATTATCGACAACTAATTATTTACTAAGAAGTGACATCCACAACAAAAAAAAAGGACAAACAACCGGAAGTTTTTGTTGTAAAATTTTAATAGTGATCAACTCTAGATTTCTACCAAATTTTAATTAAGAACAGTCAAGTACCTTCAAGACAAACACACACAAACCGTGAACAGAAGTCACTTATTTTTTAAAGACAATTAAATGACAACTTGATCTGTGCGGAGTGTGTACAATTAAACTAAACTAAATTAAATTCTACCCCCATCTCTAGATGTGTGTACTGTGATTGTGACAATTTTTTTTGAAAATAAAATACTACAATTATTTTTAAATACTACAATTATTTTTAAATATATCCCACATCTTTCTGTACCCGGAAAAAATCAAGAAAACAAGTTAAATACTTTGAACGTTAAAATACTGTACAGTCAATTTTGATTAACAAAACTGAAGATGGAATTGTGCAAAGAAATGATAATTAAAAAATGGAAAATACCCGAATGGATATATCTAGATAATTGAACGGCCTTTGTATTGTTGGTGATGTTAAGTGCAGAGAAAGAAAATTGACAATTAAATATTGAGTGGAGTTAAGTAATGGAGTTACTGCAGTGCAGTTGAGTTGACGATGTCAATTGAGAAAAAAGAGAAAGCGGAAAGAAAAAGCCTCTTCAGTTCACAATGACTGCTGGACAATTCCTGGAGATTGTTATTGACTGACGGTGAAGATTGAAGAAAGAAATGATGATGACGATCATGGAGACGGGAATGGGGATTGACAGAATAAAAATGGAAACAAGTACCTGGTTTGAGGAGGCCGAGGAGGAGGACAAAGGCTTAATTGTGGGATTTCTATTAATGATAACATAATAATGTTGACTTGAAACTTTTTCTTTCTCGTCCTCTTCCTCTATTTGTGGATGTGGATTTAGAAAAAAATTAAAAATCACAAACCCGCTGGCTGGGTTAAAATACTATGATTATTAATTACTACATCTTAAGATAAACACTTAATCATTAATTACTCTAACTGTGGTGTATTCTATTGTGTGTGGAGACGGAAAGGACCAAAAAAAATTAAACTTTACGTTTAAACGTTAACTAGAGAAAAAAAACTGTGCGTGATTATTGTGACAAAAATATTAAATTAAAATTATTTATCTCCGATGGAACTGGAAATTGATGCGAGTTTGGGAGGAGAATCCTTACTAACAACGAGGGATGCTAGTAATACCGAATTATCCGAAGGTCCCATCCAGACTATTGACATTGAGTCTCTCAACATTGAAAGCAGTAAAGGTAAGACAATTATGAAAGTTACTATCACCAGTAGTAGTAGTAGTAGTCTTTGATTTAAATGCCCCATGGTGACTCATCATCCCTCACATCTTTTATTATAATTGGGAGAGAAGGAGGACCAAAGTGCAAGGAATGATGACACAAAGTAAATTAAACAGAGCCTTGAACTCCCTCATGAACTTTCTCCCTGTTTTCTCTCTTTCTGTTGTCCTCACAAATTTTCATTTTGGCCATCCCAGCAATGGTAATGTGTAAACTGTATGTGTTCGCCATGTCATAATAGTTGTCATAATGATGACTCAATGGTCATGATTGAGTAGCCCCGTCAATTCTCAGTTTAGTCCACCAATATTTTACCTCAGAGTGCGGTGTGTGTGTGTGTGCGAGAGAGTGAGAGAGAGAGAATTGTAGGATAGATAATAACCAGATTACACTCACACACGGTGACGTAGCAGTGTACACAGAGGCGAACAGTACAGGTGATTCATAGGGCTCATCATCTTTAACGTCTCTCTTTCTATGTACGTGTGTGATGTGTGTGTACTATGTAGATAAGTCAAACTGTTTCTGCCAACGTTTGGGTAGGTTGTAAAATTGTATCCAATCTTTCATCTTGAAAATGCGAGAAGGAGGAATGAGGCGGTCTGTGTCTTTCTGGCAAAAAATAAATAGACTGACATGTTGTGATTTTGAGGAGGATTTCAAGCTCAGGGGAAAGAAGGAAGGATTTTTGTGTGGTGACGTTGTGTGTGTAATTGTATGTGTGGATTCCAGTTTGTATCCAAAGTACGTGTGTACGTGTGTGTGGGTGAGGGAGTTTTTTGAGACATTTGAATAGTGTATAATAATTCCATGGAGGATTTTCATGGACAAGCATTTCCCTGTTGTTTCTCTCTCTCGAGCGAGAGAGAGAAAGAGAGAATGTGTGCATGTACATGTGGCTGTGTAGTTGTTGTTGCGGGTGTGACTGAAATATTAATAGGATGATGATGGTTCCTTTGGAACTGTCAAAGCAAAGGAGCGACTAAAAATCCACACACACAACAGTTGAGCACAGATACACACACACACAAGCGGAATGGAAGTGTAGACTACGAAAAAATGAAGATGCGATGAATAATTATTAGAAATAGGAGGATTTGGGGTAGTATCCCGTGTTTGAAGTTAGGATTTGATGGAATGGAACCAAATATAAGGGAAACACACACATACACGTTCAGGCTACACACCATTTTATAAATAGGCTGAAAACGTGATGATTTCATCCTCCGTATTCTCCATAAACTTTTTTCACATATTAAAATGTGGTACTTTCAAGTGATTTTTTCAAAGTTGCCTTTCAACGGTCACGGGTAGATTCATATCTTGGTTGAGCGTGTGCAGATTTCTTTTTTTGCAACTTTTTCAAATTCATGTATCGAGTGATAGTGATAGCGATGGTGTAAGGAGGAGGAGAGTATCAGTTATCAAGACAGATCTTTGAGTGTAACATTCATTAAGTTGAGACAAGCTGGTACATGACACACAGACGTGAACACACACACACACAGAGTGTGTGTGTGATTATTTTAGGGACAAAGTCAAAGCTAATAAATTATTCTAGCTTTATTTATAAATTTTCCGTTAAAACAGGAGTCAAAAAATAACCTCAAGTGACGTTTAATCAAAATCGTTTTGTGTGTGAGAGAGAATTCAATAAAATTGCATGCACAGCTCAATGCAAAAGGGAAAAGTATTTTTGTTGTAATTTTAAATTTAAAAATTCAGTAGTCACTATGTTGACAAATATTTGTCAATATTCTACTTTAAAAAACTTCCAAATTTTCAAATTAAAATTCATGTTGAAGATAAAACTGACCTTCCCTCACGTCTCTGTACAAAAGCAGCACAAAACGCATGAGTGGGCTAATTAAGAGTTATCCTCCTCAGGTGAAAATTATTGGCCGCATCTGTAGCATTTAACCGTAGATTATGTACTTGTACAAGACACAACTGTGTAGAATTCCCTCTTCATGTAGAATGTTCGTAGGAAAATAAAGAGAAAGAGGAGATAAGAAATGAAGGCATAAATGTGAAGAGAGGGAATGCACATTTCCGAATGGCCTTCACCAGCCAAAAGTCTTTCTCATTAATTCTATTAACCAATTACTATTAATATAACATGCGTATCGCAATGTTGTATGTCCCATTACCAAAATTTGAAGAGAGTTGGCCTTCCCCATTCCACTCACACATGTCCTATAACTATACACCGTGTACACACACTCTCTCTCTTTACTAGTTTATGTTCCCTGGTTGCGTGTGGAATTCTAGACAGTAATATTCTATCTATCTCTCTACCCATCCTGCGTATGAATCTATTGGAAATACACACACGTACACTTTTATACCTACAAACCATAAAACAAATAACACTGAGGGGAAATACAAACTCTAGGCTTTACTTCTTTCTATCCGAACCCGGGTACGTATACATACATAGTCCTAGTCTTTGAGAGACAACAGACACACGTGAATGTATTTTTCGTGTGTGATTGTGTAGCGGAGGACTGTCCATTGTCTCCCATTCATGACAGTCACATACCTGACATTGGGATAATGTACAAAGGTAATTTACAGGTAATATATGGAGAAACCCGGTGATTGCGTAATGTTGAGTAATCCCCAAGCTTTCGCCGAATAGACAGAGCGGGGGAGAGATAAAGAGGCAGGACATCTTTGCTCGTTTTATGTAAATCTTTGGGCAGCCAAGAAGTGAAGAATCATGAGAGAAAGAGAAGAAGAGAGGGATAGAACAGTGAATCATTCGAGTCTTTGTCTGCCACCGCAAAAACATAAATCATTCATTTTTAAGCTTTATTTATTGTTTTTGGTGGGAAACTGTAATTTAGCCGTGGGCTGCGTCATCCAAGAAATTTATTTTTACCCACAGACACACACACACACACAAAGACAAGATGCACCAAAATAGTGAGAGAGAAATTGGAGGGGGACATTGAAAGTGGAGTATGTGTGAAGAATTAAAATCAAAGATGATTTGATGGTATCACAGTCAATTTCCACAAAGAGAAATCAAAAAGAAAAATCTTAAGTCAATATCAAAAGTAATAACAGTAAACCTTGAGCCAATTTTAAGGAAAAGAAAAGGAGTAGAAGGAGTAGAAGCTTGTCATTTTGTTACGGGTCCACGGTCATTCCCATTAAAACCCGTTTTTTAACTACCATACTGTAGATATACTTCGATGCACATTCGGAGCTTCGAGAGAGTAACCTCTTTTAATCGATGTCATTAAGAAACCAAAGATTCCAATTCCACAGTTTCATTCCTTCATCCTCTGTCCTTTTCTTTCTCTCTCTCTCTCTCTCTCTCTTCCTACTTCAAAAATAGCTCCGTTAAATCCACTATAATTACACCCTCCAAACACACACACTGTACACAGTTTTCCCTTCAACTTTTCATAGCATGAACATTCCAACATGAGGATTTGATTCCTCTGTTGAATACACACGTGCACACACACAGAAATGACATTTGATGTCAGAGCAGAGTAGACTCGAAAAATGTGGGACTTCCCTATTTTACTTTTGAGAGAAAGAGAACAAAAAGTTTTTGCAAAATGCTGTGAATGAAACGAAATGACTGTGGATTTATTCATTCAAATTTCATTGTGAATAAATTAACTTAAAATTGAATTTTGCTCTCTGCTATCTGCTAAGTATAGAATGTCTTCCGCAACGAACCACCCACCCACTCCACACACACGCTCTCTCTTTCAACAAGTTCGACAGACAAAATTATATTGAGAATGGAATAAGATGAAGTGCCCTTGACAGAAAACAAAAACAGCAACTTGAGCAGTTCAATCAGGAACTGTGGAGGACACACACACACACACAACACTACACTACAAAAACAATAGACTTCCGAATCTTGAGAGAAGAAAACTAATTAATAGTAAAAAAGAGAAAAACATAATAAGAGAAGGGGGTGAAATCAAAGTTAATTAATAATACAATATTTATGAAAATCCTCAGCACTATATATGCATAATATATAGCAAATAACTTAGCAGCCATACAGCAGTAAGAAAAGCAGAGGGGGAAAACATTGGGATTGGTATATGCATCTCAATTTGCCAACTCGTAGACAACTCATTATTTCGGAGCTGGAAACAAATCGAAGCAAATCAAAAGCAAAAACCACACATAGTACACATACATTGTGTTGTCATTACAAATCGAAGCTTGTAGGAGCAAATTCAAAAGCACACATCAACACTCATACACACAATTGTGTGACTGTTTATGTCGCAGAGAAGAACAACGTCAAGCCAAGTAAAATCCAAGGAAATTTGAATTGACGAGTCCAACTCATTAAAAGGAGAACAATGGAGAGGAGAGTATTTAAGAAAAGAGAATAAATTGAAATTGGGAAACTGACTCGGTGGGTGGGCGGGCGACAGACAGAGAGATCTCAACAATTTCCCTCTCTGACGGTTCCCAAAATGGAGAATTCTGCTAATGACGAGAGAGACTTTCTCTCTCTCTCTCTCATATCAGCGTTCAATGTACTCTAGAGTGTGTGGTTGTGAATGCATTGTATTTTAACACTCCAATTTTGTATTGTCTATTAAACCGCTTTCTCTCACTCCGAAATCTGCATGTACACAATATCTATTGTCTTCTATGAGCCTCTGAACTTTAAGCGCACAAGTGCGTACACAGTTGACATTTTCTCATCTATTCAGTAATACAAGGCTTGAGATGACTTTTTGATGCGGAAGGGAAAATCAAACTTCACAATATATTTTGTTCCGTTCTCAAAGATCTTTCAAGGTTAATACTTTTACATAATCTTTTTTTTGACTGTGTGCAAAAATTTTCCTAATCTTTGTGATCAAATTGCATTTCCTAGACGCTCTTTTGTCAATTTCTCAGAAAATAGGGAAGAGACAGAAAATATTTAATTTTTCGGCCTTAGATATTTTCAATCACGAATCAATTTAAAATATTTTTGAAATCAAATTTCAAAGTCTAAACTTTCGGAAATAATGTCCAAAAAGGTGTACAACATTTTGTTGAGTTTGTACGAGCTTTAATTTACATGATGTAAAACCAAATGTACATAAACGATGATGGAAGAACAAAAAAGAGAGGAAAGAGTGACGTAAGTGTAGAGAGAAGGAGAGTTGAGGGAAACTGGGTGAATAGGTAAAAAGGAGGGTTACGTGTAAAAAAAGATGTCCGCAATGGATGCAGATGAGTGTAGAAATTAGGAGTCAACTGGATAAATTTAAAACTCTTCTTTCCATCCTGTGACACACTGACAAGTTGCTCAATTTCCTGGCAAATTTCCCTATTTTTATCTCCCACCTTCATCCCAACTCTCCGTCCTCTACAAATATACACATGATAATGAGGGGGAATGAGGAATGAGAGGAGAAAAAAATCTCATGTCGATACTTCAATGTCATACTAGAGAATTCCAGGCACATGCAGACACCGCAGAAAAAGGAAGCTCCTCCTCCTCTCCTTCTCTCTTTCTCTTCTGCTACCTTCTCATGATTTATGAGATAAAAAGGTGGAATCTTGAGTACAGAATCCCTCTATCAAAAATCCCTTGGTGCCAAAATAAAACGGACCAAGAAAGTTAACTACAGTTTTGTCCTCACGGTCTAACAGAGTGTGTTCCCCATTATCAACCGTTGCATGATCCTCCTCCTCATGTTGTCATGCAGGAATGAATGAATTTTTACACAATTCTAACAAAAATTATATCCACACACACACACGTACAGTGTACACGGGAATACACGTGTAATTGTCTAGCACATAATGCCAAGGGTGTAATGTTGTTGGGTAATTTCTCCTTGAGACAAGTGCAAGAGTGAAGGTATCTTGTCTTCTCCGAGAGAGAGAGAGAGAGGGAGGAAAAGATTTGAAGATGATAAACAGATGACGTTGAAAAAAAATAACAAAAATCTGCCAAAAACGATTTTTCGAGAGTGCTAAAGAATAACACCTGACTGGCTTTTCCCTTGGCACTGGCTTTCAAGTTTTCGGCCTTCGTGTTTCATGCACAAGGATCACAAAGTGCACACACACAGGAGACGTATTCTGCTCTACGAAATCTTGCTAGAGCTGTCAGTATCCTAGAAACTTTTTCCTTGTGATCCAATTCGAAGATTATTTTGCCCCTTCTCTTATTGCTGCTGCTACTGTAACCTTTAAATCTTGAATTTAATTATATCCTATTACCCAATCTCCTATCCTCTCCCTTTCGAAGCAATACCATCCACACGCACACACGCTTTCCCACCACCTATGTTCAAGTAATATTGAATTGTCTTTCAAGTGTCAGATTGAATTCGGATGATGGATTGAGATGAGAAAAGATTTTCCCTTGGAAAATGTTTGTACTACCGTAAAGTTTGGGATTAAACCCGACTCCATTAGCTACTAGCAAATATGTTTTTTCCATAGGAGTTCCCGCATTAAAAAACAATTTTCTGTTCCAAACGGAGGATACCCAACAAATCGTAGGTCAAGAACCTCAATTTTCTCCAATCCCGGCTCCTCATCCCAGTCCCCATAATTTATACATGTGTGTGTGCCTGGGTCTGTGGGTTCCAATGGGTGAAAGAAAAAGTTGGAAGAATTTCCGACAAATGCTTGTACAATGTCACATTTGGTGGGTGTGTGGAGTAAATGACTGAATCGTCTTTCCTTTACTGCCCTAACTTTTCTCTTAGTGGCTCTTGCATGGCAAGGAACAAGAACTGGGAGGAGAGCGGAGCAAGACAATATGGATTCCATTTAAAAATCTTGCAGGCTACCTAGAATGAGCCCATATACGCGTGTATATATGTGTGTGTGAGGGTCGGGTAATACATTGAAAATGTCGTAGACACTTTAGTGTGGCTTAACTTTGTGAGCGGTGAACACTGTTCTCTTTTTTTATCTAACTTTTTGTTACTATTAAATACTCTATATACACACAAGGAGTGACTGAGGGAGGGAGAGAGAGACATTGCAGATTGGCTCAGGAGAAGAGTGAAGGAAGAAAGTAGAGAAAGCGAGAGAGAGAGAGAGAACACGGAAGGTGGTCTGTCCATATAAGGAAACGAAATTAGATAAGACAGGCTTAGGGAGGAAACAGTAGAAACTCGTTTGGCAGCTTCCTCAGGGTTTTTTCAAATATTACTCCTATTTTTCTCTCCCAGTGTCTGTGTGTGTGTGTGTCTATATTGAGAAACTTCATTTATTTTGACCCCACGAGCACATCTCCCCGCACAATAGAAAAACGACATGGCTTTGACCATGAGGAGTGTGCATGTTCAATTTTATTTATTCTTTTCTCTTCTCTTCTCTCTCTCTCTCTTTCTTCCTCTTGTGTGCCTAGTATTCACTTTCATATGACGTGTGGG
The DNA here is from genome assembly GCA_009870185.1 of Pygmarrhopalites habei. Taxonomy (NCBI): domain Eukaryota; kingdom Metazoa; phylum Arthropoda; class Collembola; order Symphypleona; family Arrhopalitidae; genus Pygmarrhopalites; species Pygmarrhopalites habei. Next base: position 6,047 of record WJFB01000810.1, on the reverse strand, counting down.
GACCATTTTTGTCTTCTTTATTATTAAAATGGAGGCATACAGGGAGAAAGTCAGTTTTCTCTCATTCTCTCCCACTCTCTGTGTCTTTAGCTCGTCCTCGTCTTTTTATCTATTTTTTTGAAGGTTGACAAAAATATGTGGACATTGAGCACACATCTCCATAAATTGTCCATGCACATCCCACTCCCTTGTCTCCTCATCCGTGTATGCACTATGAGAGTCAACTGGGAGAGGATTTATTAGGAGAATTTGTTACCTACATAAAAATGTACTATTTATTATGAGGAATTTTTGTCATAGAAATGACAGAGCAAAGAAGAAGATGTAGAGTAAGAATATGAGTGAGACTTTCACTGGGAGAGGGAAAGTGGAAGACAAGTTGTAATCGTTCTGATTTAAATAGGAATGGCTGTGGTCTACTTTTTACCTTAAAAATTTAGATATACACATTACACATGTATATATGTACATGTATAATTTAAAGCTGCATAGGAAAACACAAAGGGAACTCCACTCTAATGCACCCTAGGTCTCTTTAATGTAGATGAATGGGGGGAAAGGATAAATGTTTGAAGACGCTAGACAGACATGAAATGTCTCCAAATTTGTCCCCACACACATAAGTATACACAATGAGTCCAATCATGTTGATTACTTTTTGCATAATTGTTCAACGTCTCCAAATGATGGAGGAGGAGAAGGAAGAGAAGGCTAATGTTCTGAGGGTCTGAAATGGTCTATTTTCATACTCAAGATTATTAGGCTGATGTGTGCCTCCGTGTGTGTGTGTGGGGTACAAACAGTCCCATTTCTCTCCATGCTTTCTTTTTAGAGAAAGTTGCTTTATTCAAATGTACCCCTTTTACAGTCCCACAATTTTGACACCATTCCCTCTACTTTATTATATTCTTTGTGCACACGAATCGTTAAAGGATAAATTGACATTGTAGTTTACTTTATTATCTTTTTTCCCGTTGATTTCCTGTCTCGTAAAAATTGCACTACAATTAAATTTACTTTCACTCCAACTAGCCACCCAGGAAAGTGACCCGTGTGTGTGTTTGTTGTGTTTTGTTGGGCAGTGAGATTTACTCTGACTTTGATATAACCTTAGTAGTTTATTATTAGTTACAAAAAAATAAATTTCCCATAAAAAGTGTCGTAAATACAGCACACACACACACAAACACAACTGCAGCGGATTTGTGTATTAAAAAAGAAAGTTCCATCTGGATATTTATTTTCAATTTCAACTAGTTCAATTTTTTATCCACTCTGTGTACTCCACAATGGACGTACTTACTACGCAATTAACGTTCAAAATAAAAAAGAAAGGAAATAAAGGTAACAGAGTTAAAAATAGGCTTTAAAATTTTGTTGTATTTTTTTGGAACTCGTGTATGTACATTCTAGTTAAAAATAGAAGTAAGCAATATGAACAGAATCAGGGTAAATAAATTTCATCATGTACAATTGTTTGTTAGAAAGTCTAGGGAAAGTAACGGCTTGAGGCTCAATTATAAACAAACAATTCTAAGACTGTTCCATTACAATTTCCATTGCATTGCATTGTGAATGTACTTGTGTATGTATCTGTGCATGTGGCTATGATAAACTCGTCCGTTATTAATGACCTGGGCTAAGAGACTCTTTAATGGACTCTTTTGTGTGTGTGTGTTCAGAGAAATATTTATAAACAAAACACACACTGCATAGCATTTAACACTGCATGGCAACACTGACCTGCATACTCATTTGGAGGTATGTAAATGTTTCATTGTCTTTCAATAAAATGCATTGATCAGACTGTTTGATTTCCCTGCCGTTTAAATACAGTGAAGTGCACTATGAATTGAGACCGTCGACTCTACTTCCTATGTAGAGTGGGTGGGAAGGAGAAAAGACTGGCGAGACGTGAGCTCAAAGCCAGAGGAGAAATTGTATTTTTTCTTATGAAATTCTACTAATTGTTAGCTTCAGCTAAAATTTTGAATCACTTTTCGCTCGTGAATACTAACTCACCCTCTCTGAAATGGAATCTCAGTGTACAATAGTTTAGAACTTACAATGGGTCAAGCTTGCATAGAAAGTTTTACTGTATTTTGCAAAACAAATACAGGAACAAAAAAAAAGTTGATTCATCAGAGACAAATATCTGGATAATTACAGCCTTGTACGTTAGACACAGTCGGAGTAATCAGAACATCAATTTCATAGACACACACCTACACACACGACACCCACCCCACACACTGAGGAGGATCCACATAACTTGTTCAGTCACTAATTACCAAACTAATTTGAAGATCTATTGTCTTCCACGAAACTTCCAACTGTATGTAAACTCATTTGAGGAACACAGACACATGAAGAGACAGAGAGAGAGGGAACGAGGAAGAGAAAGTAAAAAAAGTACAAGCGGAAGCAATGAGCTAATGGAAGTGCACCGTGCGAGGCAATGCACATGTACATGATAAATCTTTGTTACACACACACACACTCGTGCCTGTGTATGAAATATACTGTAGCAGTATGACTGTCTGAGTGGGACTGGGTATAAGGGTCGTAATGTAATGTAAGGGACAGACAAGTAACAAGGAAAAATGTGAGGGTAATGTTTGTAAAACATTAGTTGTTGTTTTGATATGCTCCTTGGTTCTTGCAAGAAAGGAGTCAAGGAAAGATGAAGGACGTAAAAAAAGGAGACAATTTTATTTCTCAAGTCCGTCTCTCTCCCTTTCTTCAGTGTCTATGTGTCTGTCTGTATTTTTTTCTAAAGCCCACAGCTATACATCCGCATTTATGATTAGCAGCTGGTTGTCATACTCTTCCAGTCATCTATCCGTCTGTGTGTGTGTCGTACCTTTACGAGAGAGGGGAAGGAAGAGAAATGGAGGAGATACAACTAAAGAGAGGAAGAGAAGAAAAGAAGAAGACGAGGAAATGTTTAAGTTAATAGGGAAAGTAAAGCCATAGCTTTTGGCTTTTCCACTTGTGTGTGAGGCGAATGACCTGAGTCCGTATACCATGGAATAGAAAAAGTAGCGGAGGAGGAAGAAAAAAAAACACAAGACAAGACACACTCACTCATATTCACATTGACTTAGAACACCCACCCGTGGAAATCTTAGCGTTATTATCACTTTCTCCTCCTCTCTATCTCTCTCCGTCTGTGTGGGTCTCATTTCTGCGATAATGTGACCATCCTACCGTCGTCTCGCCATCTCATTTAATGATAACAACTTTTTCCCCATCTCTCTCTCCTCACACACACATTTTCTCTCTCTCTCTCTCTCTCTTTTCTGTGTCTCTATCAAATATTACACAATATTATGCTATGCATTACACGTCTAACCATTGTGATTCTCCTTTCTCTTGTATGGTCAGATCGAATGGGATTCGTACGGAACTTTAGATTTGCCCCAATTCTATGATTTCACAATGAAGTGGGGCCAACGTCAACTTTCACTCTCTTTCTCTTTTCTTCTCGTACGTCCATTCGTGGTTGTGGGTGGGCGGTTGTTGTTGTTGAGTGAGAAAATACCATTGGGGAAATAATTACAGGAACACTACTACAAATACATTCTACTCTGTAGCTGTGACTTTCACTTGGAATACAGCGTGTGTGCTGTACACTCACTCCATGATTTGTGTCTGATCGGACTCACAACGAGACCATTATAACTCTCCTTTTTTTTGTAGTCAACAACAATTTCTTCTTCACTTTTTTTTGAGACTGTCTCGAGTATCGAATAAGGTCATACATGACTGCGCTTTCTCTTTTTTTAGTCATTGTTACAAACCCACACACAAAAAAACACACGTTCACACAAAGAGGGTAGAGAGTTTGTGGGATTTACCCGACTGATGAACGTGTAAAAAATTGATGCGCTATTATTTCCCTTCTTTTTTTTCTCACTTGGCCTCTTTCTATCTTTGCTTTCACTCTTCATTTATCGATTAGTGGACTCACTGTTGGTCCTAAACAAGATGACATTGCGGTGGAGGATGGGAGTGGATGACAAAAAAACAGGAATTTAAGCTGAGGCGAGAAACAACATTTGTGAGAGGATAAGAGAACGTGTGTCTTTATGTGTGTGTGTACAAAGCATGGGAAAGGAGTGACGTGGGCTGACGGCTCAAGATTGACACGGCAACCTAAAATTGAAACTTGAAATTGACAAATAATTTGGAAACTCCAAAGAAACAGTGATGGAGAAAATTGAGAGAAAGCAGAGAGAAGAAACTTTTTTTGAAGTGTCTCGAAGTGTGTGTGTGTGTGTCCATGAATTGATTGAATCTTGCTTCTGATTCGGGATGTATTGTGAGTCCACACATATATATACACACACGGGGACAACATATATTATGTGGAGCTCCCTGGATGACCATATAAATATCAGAGACGGGACAGGGCGAAATCAATTTTTTAAGGGTCAACCGAAACTGACTTGAGGAAGCTCGGGCAATGCAATATGGACAAAGAGAGAGAGAGAGGCGAGGGAAATCGATTTTTATTTTATTTAGACAATTTTCTGCCTGACTAGCATGTATACTACACACGTGAGAGAGTGTGTGTAATGTAATGTAGAGTTTAGAAGAGTTGAGTCCCCCATCACCGCTTTTACCTGGAGAATTGACTTTGACGTTATTCTCCCCTGACCCACTCACTCTAAATGTACAGCCATGATGCCAGGCTTTCTTGATTGTGTTCCTCCATTCATTACATTACACATTCAATTATGGGTTGAGAAGGAGAGAGGGAGGGGAGATCATCCGGGGGAAATTGCTGTGGTAGTGGAATAGTTGATTGAGCAAAAAGGGAAATTGAATGGAATAATGTCAAAATTTATATTGGGTCAATTGAGAACGGGATATGTACAGTACAAAAAGTGTGTGTGTGTATGTGTGGAGTCATGGAAGGTATCAAAGAGAAAGTTAATCCAATTAGGATTTAAATTCCAAAATTAATTCCAGACTTTCACTTTCTCCTTTTTCCTTTTCCCCCTACATCCTACATGCACACTCCCTAGTTTTCGTTTTCAATTAACCGACATCTAGTTCAATATTTTTTGTATTCTATAAAAGATGAAGAACGTCAACCATTACTGACCTGAAACTATTTTAAATGGAGTGAAGTAGACTCCTTTTTATTTTTGAAGGACATTTTTCTCTGTACACAAACATGAAAAAGTACACAGCAAATTAAAATGATCTGGAGAATTACAGTACGAATTAGTCTCGACTTGTAATGCCATTCTAAACACACACACACAAATACAAAAAAGGAGAAAAGAGCTATTTTTGAAAAAATAAATAGCAACTAAATTCTGAGAGCTGTTTTCAAGTACACTTATTGTCTACGAAATGTTGTCTAGGTTTCTCTCGCTCTTCACACACACACAGGCACACATGTATACAAAACTCACAAAAGCCTCCCCTTTAATGTCCTTCATATTCTTTCCCGTTGTTCTCCTAAATGCGTTAAACGTTGCCTTCTGGAACGTTTTTCGTTACCAGGAGGAACGGAAACCACAAGCCACGTACTCAAAAAAACATTCTTTATGTAGATAATATATTTCCAGACGTGTGTGTCTGCAGTGTGGAGGAGGGTGGAGTGGGGAGACACATTGATAATGATTTGAAAGAAAAAGCAGCGTGTGTCCAACGGCGTCATTATAAATGGCAAAACAGATTATACAAAAAGTAAAAACAGTTTTAAATAATTAAACCTCGCTTTGAAAAGCACTCTTCACCTTGAGCACTCCTTATTTTCTGCCTGCGTATTTCTCTTTCTTTTGAATTCACTATCCATTAAATATGTGAAGAATATTTTAATAAAATATCTTTAATAATATTTAATAATAATTATGTGATACTAATACGGTATGACATGTTCGTCTATAATATTTTGAAAATTTTAGAACGATCTAGAATACCGTGAAACGGGGTGAAGTGGCTCACACCGGGTGAAGTGGCTCGATCATAGTTTTCGATGTTCCTGACGGAATTGTGCTATGCAACAATGAGACGGATTGTTATTGACG
>WJFB01000809.1:0-46359 GCA_009870185.1 Pygmarrhopalites habei | reverse complement strand
AGTTGGAACTCATAGAAAAACCTCAATTTGAAAATAATAATTTAACTTCAGCAGCTGTTGCGTGGAAAATAACACGATAACACGAAGACTCTCACTTCACTAGATGCCCTACACAAAACTGCAACTTTTGTCCGACACAACTTCAGCTGCAGTATTTGGAATTTACAAACGGAAGTACAGATATCAAATGTCGGCTACTCATTCAAGATGTTGAGTGTCATTCTGTGTTCGTGGTGTATTTCTCCACGTGCCTTCTACATCGATTTCTGAAATACATTGGTGCAACTACTCTCAATCTGATGGCACGATGTGCTGCATATCAAACCCAGTTTGCTCATGGTAACAAAGCCGACGGTAAGTTATTTAACAGTTACTGTATTTGTAATAATGTTTGTACTTATGTGGATAGATACCGATAACTGTATTTGTCTTTACATGTTATTGTACAGAGTGGTACAATCATTTCCGCTGTATGGGGAACACCAATAATAGATGTGCCTACTTCCACAGACTCTACTCTATAGTCTCAACTCTTGACCCCAACCTGACCTACGGACAGAACGTTGCCCTTCTTTATGCAAATGAAACTTATTTCATTAAGATTTCTGGTTCAGCCACTGATTGTTATGGTCGTAATACAATTGATAGTGGTATGGGTATTTCTAGGTCCACAGCCAGATTAGGTAACGTTAATCCAGGTCGTGTTTACTTAAAGTTACATGAGATTTCAAAAGAACGACTCAATTTAATATGTCCTAGTTGTAGTCAAGATGGTTTTGTTAAAGTTTCTGATCTTGTTACTCATATTAATACTGTACACCCAAATGAAAATGTAAAATTTAATTTGAAATGTCCCTACTGCCCAGAGACTGGGTTTGAGTCTGATAAAGATGTTTTCGACCATATTGTTCAAATACAGGATACAGAGATTAAATCTAAGCGCAGGAAGGACGATCGGTCCCGAAATTCGACAACCCATGAGATAACAACAGGTACACTCGATTTTAGTTGCCCATTTTGTCGTAATGGGGACGATTTTAAATCTGGAAGTTCTCTTACTCGTCATATTGAGACTGCGCACCAGGATAAATTAATTATTAGAAATATACTCTCTGTTGTAACTTAATTCTTTGTCGTACTTCTTTCTAATAAAAGTGTTTCTACGTGTTACATTGCCACAAGACTGCCACTGTTTCTTATATATATATTATTATGCACCATACTACACCACAAATTATGTACTGATTTAAAGTAACTAATTATTGTGCACACCTTTTCATTTCATGACAACCTGAAAACTTCCGTGGTATGCCTTCAATGGAATGACCAATGGAATGGAATAACAAAAGTTACAGGCAATTTAAAGCTGCTTTAATTACATATAGTGAGGTTAGGCTAACTTTTAACTTGAAACTACTCTTCCTTCACTAAAAAAATGAAATATTCCAAACGGTCAATTTATTTACTGTTTGTTGTTATCATGAAGTAATTAATGTGAAGCTTTATTCTTAACCTAATTTTTAAATATTGGAAACAAAATAATAAGATGTGCAGTAATCGTCACATATAAATAAAAACAGATATTATTATTTTTTAAGCTAATAATTAAAAAAACAACAAAATTCAGCTTCTCATGTAATATACTACATAGACTACATAAATTATATATAAATCAAGAAGGACAGCAAAAAAATAATTCCGCTCTTTATGTTAAATTTTTATGTTAAAGTTAAAGTATATATGATAATCTTTTATATGCTAGATTATTAATCTTTAAACCGATTAAAAATAGCACTCAAAGATATTATTATTTTAGATATGTCACGGGTTACATGTTTGACAAGGAAAAATTATTATGACAATGATGTATTGAGACTCTCCACTTTTGTTATGAAAACTATTTAGAGTTTTTGAGTGATAACCATTAGGTATATTTTGTTATGGGGTTTCAAACGAAGTGTCGTGATTTCCAAATTGTTACATTTAATGAGACAGAAAACTCTGGAGAAAAATTGTCATTAGTTTAGAAAAAAGAATACAAGAGATATGATTTCTTGATATAGTATGTAATCGTGTTTCATTTTGTAACCTTCTTCCGAACAAGTTTCGATTGCAATTGAATTTGGCTACAATTTTCGTTGTACCTGTACTACTATGTATAACAATTTCCAAACATATCCCCTTAAATTTTTAAAAATAAATTTTTCTCCTTACTAATTTGTAATAATAATGCGGGTGAAAGTCCCATGTGAAAGATGTAATAATTCCTGAACCGACCATGGCATCAGTAGAATGAATACCTTCAGCAGTCTTCACTAAGATGAATATGAGACTAATAAGTTATTTAAGCTCTAATATTAAATGTAACTATAATTCTCCATGATTTTTAAGAATATAATTTTTTTTGAAATTTCATTACACACTTATCATAAAGATGGACTTTAATTATTGCTTCTTATTATAGCTATTATGATTGTGATGCCCATAAAAGATTAAATAAATACAATAAATGCAGCAAAAGAATTCTAATGAGTCATATTCAAGTCATTTATTTGTTATTCTGGCAAAAGTTAACATTTTAGACTACGTATTTAGGTCCTAAATAGAGCTGAAAATCAGTTTCTATAGAGAGAAATAGTTACACTGATAATTTAAAACACACACATGGAAAATCATTTCTGCACAAAAGGGCCTTGGAAAGTTAACTTTCTCCCTGAGAAAGCAAAAATTGCATAGATTTTATTTCTCCACTGCTCATAGTCAATCGGTATTAATTTTTAGTGTTGCAGTGTGTGGTAATGATTTCCTCATGGTGAAACTGTCATTAACATTTCCACAATCCCACGTTCAGTAATCCTAGAATTCTAATCCAACCTTATAAAGCACTAATTAAAAAAGTAGAATAGTCACAATGTCAACAGAGATTCAACCAGTTGAAAATACTGAAGATCAACTGAAAGGGGAGAAAGAGGATCAACCAGATAAAGAAGAGGAAGATCAATTCCAAGGAGACGATGAGGGAGATGAAAATAATCAGTCAGAGGAACAAAATCAGTATGAAAACACTGAGGGTGAGTATACAACTGATGACGAAGATGAACGTTACAATGAACAGACAGAAAGTCGAGAAAGTGGTCGAAGTCGACAACGAACGAGTGAAAAGAACTACTGTCCAGGGGTAAATTAACTTTAGTGAAAATCTGTCAACATTTCTCATATTCACAATTATTATGAATTGCAGCTTATTGGATGAAAAAATATACTATCTAATATTAGCTTTCTCTTTGTTACTGTCTCCTCTTAGGAAAAACTGGCAAAAATTATTGAAAAGAAAGCAGCGCTCCGTTCTAATCGTCCGGACGAGTGAGTTTACTAACGTTCATACTTTAAAAGAATCTTTTGAGCACTAATTTTTATTATTTCAACTCGTTTTTAGTCCTACAAATCCTTTACGGCATCAGGAATACATTAGACATCGTGAGAGGGTTAAAACAGCAAGATCCATGGTTGATTCTTCAAGTCCTATAGCTTCCAAATTACAATGTAACCGATACATACAACAAAGATTTTTTAAATATGATGATAATAATAATTAATTGATCACCACACACAGTAAATCCAACATTCTTCTGCCATTACTTTTTCAGATACAAGTAAATCCTACAATCGTCGTCTTCTTAATTTTGCTAGGATCGAACGAGAAAATACAATCATGCTCCAACATTTAGCAAATATTATACATGGAAAGGGATCTTTGGATAATAAATGGGAGAGGAGTATAAACAGTGTCAATAATCGTGGACAGAGTCGGCAATTGAAAATGCTCCACATTACATTTGACAATTTAACCCTTCTGAAACGAATCCAGGCTATTGTAAGCACAAAAAAAGTGTTTAAAAATTATGTCGAATGAATGTCAAATTAATTACAACAACACTTGTACATTTAGAAACCATTCTATTCAAGACGGGAACAGCTTGTCGAATATAAAAGGAACGAAGAGGTCATGACGCAACTAAGTAAGTAACACGTTACATTGAAATGTTACAAATTTTATTTTTCTATTAAATGCTTATGACACACTCAATCAGGTATGTATCCCCTATTCTGGCATTTGAAGGATGTTTGTAAATGGGGAAGATATGAGGGAAAGGCGAGGGCTAATGCGGAGAATAGAGTAATTGAATTCTTCAAAATTGTTTAGATGACAACTTGTACGTATCACTTTTTATTATATTTACATGGTTCTCTCTCTACAGCCTAGAGCTCGTTGCTTTCTCGACATTGGGAATCAAAGTGAAAGCTATGGCCGAATCATTATTGACCTTTACGCATCCCTCTGTCCTTTCACCGCTGAAAATTTCCGTGCTCTGTGTACAGGAGAAAATGGACCATCATATAAATGCTCTACAATTCATCGTGTCATACCAGACTTGCTTTGGCAAGGAGGAGAGATTACTTCCGGTAGTAAATCAATCTACGGAGAAAGTTTCCCAGATGAAAATTTCAAGTAATTATTTTTGTGAATACTGTACTTAGGTACTATTTGATCATTAATATATGAAAATCTCTCTGATTTTCTTTACAAATTTATATTTATAACAGGCTCAAACACGATGCTGTAGGGACTGTGTCAATGGCAAACTGTGGACCCAATTCAAATGCAAGGACAGACACATTTCACAAATTCTTTCATTAATATTGACATTGACCATAATTGAGTCATTTCGATTGTAGGCCTCACAATTTATAATTGCTGCAAAACCCTTGACAGTTCTGGATGGTTCCAATGTCGTATTTGGAAAAGTTGTCGAAGGAATGGGTGTTTTAAAATCCGTATGACACCCTCATCAGTTATTTTTCACATGTTACCTCCTTGTACTTTATAACACACATTATTTTTCTTTACAGTTGTACAACAAAGTTGCAGCTTCTGGTCGACCAAAGAAAAAAGTTTGGATCATTGACTGTGGAGAATTAGACCCAGATTCGGATATATCAGAATACCAGGATAATGAAGAAGAAGAGGATGAAGATGAGGAAGAAGAGGATGATGATGAGGAATATGAGAATGCCATGTCAGAACCCACTACGATATTAACTGAAGAAGAGTACAGTGATGGTGCTGCTGTTGAAACGGACACTGGGAATTCTGGACAAGGTCAAGTCACAGCGGACGACGAGTAATCAACAGCACTAACTAACATTATAACAGTTTTTTCTCTCTATAGCAAGTGTCAGTGGTACAGCTTATATTAGACAGTATAAATGATATACATGTACAGTTAATTAAGTGACAGAATAAAGAAAAAAAACTGATGCAAACCAACTCTCTGGCCTTCACTTCCTGGTTAATTTAATGAAGTAAACAAAGTCTGTCTACTGTCATAGGCTCATAGCTTGATTGTCCTCGATGCCTGAGAGCGTCACTTCAAAAAAGCAGAAAATGGAGCGAGAGGGTTGAAATTATCTTCACATTTCAAGACTGGATAACTCTTCCCTTCCATTATTAGCTCTTAACTGACCACCGTGTACCAAATTTTGTGCCTATCTACAAAATAAATTTGGTCAACTTTGTTTCTTTCCTCATCACAATTCAGAAGAGTACTTATTGTTATTAACTGTATTTATGTAAGTACCTATACACAGCGAGTGTCTGAAGAGTTAGGGAAATGTGATAGTGAACAAAATAGGAATATGCTTCCAGTCTCTCTTAGATTTATTCGTAGATTTAATAATTAGCTCGACTGTTATGCGTTGTGTAACCGAACGGTCTTTTCCTTTTCGATATACAAATAATATGGGGGGAGGATCCCCCAAATACTTCCATGCACACAATTATCTATAATTATCTTTTTGATTGACTAAGATATTTCGTTTTTCTTCTTCTCAATTATCCAACAATCAGTCAATTTGTGATCATCAGATTCATGTGAATAACAACAACAACTTGAATTTGTGCTGACTTTGAAACCTATACTTGTGAGTAAAATACACGATCATCCATCAAATTCTTCAACTCTCCTTTTATTGTTGGTGAAAGTTTACACACCGTACGAGATATTACTGTGAGTCTTTTACTTTTAAGTACTACTGAAATACTATGATAACATCAGCATACATATTACATATTTATTAATAGTCGATATTTTAGTGTATGTCTACAAAAGGATGTACTTACTTGATATTTTATTATGCTTCATTAAGTATAATGTATTCAAAAGTCTGTTTTTCTATAAAGGATAATAGATTGGATCTGAGAGTGGACACTAATCCATGGAGAATGACTGTGTGGTAACAAGTTTCCTATTTGATTCCACTACCGCTACTACGTACTACTACAATTTTAACTCTGCACAATTCGTGACAACAACTTTGTCAAGGATCTGAAGAGAATCACTCTCAGGTAATAGAACCAATTTATTGAATTATTTCATTTTTTTTGAATTTAGCTCAAATACACTGTAAATAGTTTTAGATTATCCTGAAAAAAACATTTCTTTTACAGTCCTGTGATAATAAATTTTGTTATTACTTTTTTGGTGTTTAGGATACACAGTATCTACTCTAGAGATTGTGGGAGGTGTTTGTACTAAGTGGATGTCTGTTAAAGCTCAAGTTGAAAGACACAATTAACATCTCATACATAAAGTTTGTGATTAGTTATTTTGGTTGACCTGTGTGATACATAATAATACATAAAATAGAAATAGCAGAGAGAAAGAACCGGCTGATAAAGTGAAAATAATGAAATTATTCACCTCCACTGGTGCGCCATCAACAACGTGCTAATGATCAAATCAAAAAATTCAACTACGACTAAAGATAGGATCGTCGTCAATACAATCGGAAAATATTAATTGTTGTTAAAGCTTCTAAAAATCTTAGTAGACATGTATAATAATAATCAAAATTCATGAGCTACTCCGTTCATGTGACAATCTGTATTTCAAAAAAAATGATGACGATGGACACTAACTATACGATATACACAGGGACACGTAGTTGTATATAATAGTAAGTTTGATTATGTTTCTTTAAAATGTGATTATAAACAAGTATTATATTAATTACTACGACTATTCGTGTTTTGCCAAGAAAGAGAACAATTATTATTATACTACAAGTGGCCAAATGCTCAACCCAAAAATTTGATTCAACCCAGTGTTTGTAGTTGGGTTTACAACCACGCTCCAGCCAAATGACAAAAGAGAGAAGAATTTTAAAAAATAATTAATAATATCATTGATAAATTTCTAGTCTTTGTCTTTGAAGCACCTCGAGTCGAGGTTACTTACTTGAATTACTTAAAAAATAGTTGTATGGAATATATTATATAGATCCTCGTGTGTGTAAAATTTTATGCCGGTCTTCTTATGCTACCATCTTGGATCTTAGATATTATGGCTAACCTTCGCGTCGTATACCGTATTATTATAATTATTTTCGTCATCCTTATCAGTATTCAGTACTTCTACTTTAATCCTCTCAGTAAAACTTCATCCACGATGAATTCAAGCCAAACTACAAGGAATGATCATCATCCGCTGGCGTCATTATTCTTTTTCAAGACTGCAGATAGACAAGATTTTCAAAATGAAAATATTAATGTACATCGGAATGACTTGACCACAACTGTACTTTTATCATCATCTCCAAAGTCTGTCGACTTTCGTCAAGCAAATAGTAACGAGTCAACATCTTCTAGTCCGAGAAAAAAACAAGTAGCTAATGGGACAGTCATAGTTGTTCCATCTTCATCTCAGCCATCATCTCAGTCAACCAATGCCAACAATAACAATAGTTCTGTGACAACTCGACTTGGAAGTCAATTGGATTATTGTCCAGTCCCTCCACCAAATTTATTGGGTTTTGTAAAAGTTGTCCTCACGACTCCACCAACTCTTCAGAGTATATCAAAAGTACACTCAGACTTGGATCTTGGGGGTCATTTTCAACCTCCAAAATGTAAATCAAAGGATAAAGTTGCCATTATTGTCCCTTTTCGTGATAGGGAAGAACATTTACGAATCTTTCTGTACAATATACATCCACTGTTAAAGAGACAACTCATCGAATACAACATCTACGTCATTGAACAGGGTGGCTCGGAACCTTTTAACCGGGCTATGCTATTTAATGTTGGGTTTAATGAGGCGATGAAAAGAGACAAATATGACTGCTTTATTTTTCATGATGTTGACCTCATACCTGAAAATGACTATAATCTATACAACTGTCCAATTCAACCACGACACATGAGCGTTGCCGTGGACAAGATGAAGTATCAGTTACCATACAAAACCTTATTTGGTGGAATATCCGCTCTCAGGTGAGTCTTATCTATCAGGATGAGTCGATCTTAAATTTCAGAAATTTCTTTTTCCTAATCTGTCACATAACATCACAGGAAATAATTTTTTTCTCTCTCTCTAATATTTACTTCTTTTTGTTTCAGAACTGAACATTTTAAACTTGTGAATGGTAAGTACCAATTGAATGAATATTTATAATTTATGTGTATTTATTTTTTAAACAATATGATATCAACTTTTTCTTTCATCTTTTTTTTTTTATTCCCTGCCACTTGGAACCTGACCTTTCCGAATAAAGGATTTTCAAACATGTTTTGGGGCTGGGGAGCCGAAGACGATGACATGGCCAATCGAATTGCATTTCGAGGATTGTAAGTTTTATAAGTTATAATTGTCATAAAATAATACATAAAAATGATTCTGGTAATTTGTGAATGTGCCATACATATTAGGTGTACGTTTTTCAGCGATGACACGCTGAAGCATGATCAACTTCAAAACGATTAACTCATGTTGGTGTTCATTTCTTTTGCAGGTACATTTCCAGACCATCCCCGGACATTGCCCGCTACAAGATGCTCAAGCATAAGCCTCAGAAATTAAATAATAACCGGTATCGGATGTTACTGAAAGGGAAACAAAGATTTAATGTTGATGGTTTGTCTAGCCTCAATTACACGGTAGACCAGCTAGTCCTTGAGAGATTGTACACACTTGTGCGAGTTCAATTAGCTAAAATTGGGGATGGCTGACAATTGCGGAGTCGTCGTCGACCACTAAAGTCCATTTCATATAAATTACGTCGCTTCCGAAATATTAACTCTAAGGAATTTTCAGTAATTCAGTTTTAGCTGATGACGAAATTTCCAACATTGAATGTACTACATACATACAATACTTGAAATTGCTTAAAATTGTTAAATCTAAAAGAAAAGACTATAATTCAATTGAAAATTAATACATAGTTCTAATACTATAGAAATTATTTTTTTCTCAAGGAACTCGAGGAGGGTATTATATCGGTATACACATGTACTAGAGCTATGAAAAAACCTTTCTATTCAATATTTACGTTTCTTTCTATATCACTAAAGTAAATTAAAGAAAATTGTGACCAATTTGGCACATATATTATATAGGACTATTATAGTATTTAAATATTGTAAAATATGTCATGTAATTTCAGTATCTTTCTCAACTACTAACTACTGAAAAACTGAAGGTACTGAAAAACATTTTTATTTTTATTTTTTACTGGTATAATAAGTTTTTACACAAACACATGGTATGTTTTCTCTCTGTCTTACTGTAATGTATATCAGTATCATTAACTAGTTAGTATACCTGTGAGTTTTTTATAGGTTAGTAAACGCGCGAGATAAAATGTTATCGTTATATTGTATAGAAAGGTAGGTAGGTAGAGTGACGCATTAGCTAAGAGAACGTGTTCTTGGCGTTTACCTGATTCATTTATAATCAATGATTTGATTATTAATCATTAATATTATGGAGAGTTATTTATAGTATTTGATGTTATTGAAATTCTCAGTTGAAATGTTAATGAGATCAAAATGATCATTTTACTATTATGTCACCTATAGAGAGAGATTGTTTACCACAATGTACTTGATGAATTTAAGACATGAAATTCAATTTTGAAGTACTTTTACTATGTCATTATAAAATAGTCTGTCATTACCCAAAGTACGAAAAAAAAATCGTTCATTCGTTCTGTTAGCTGTTCATGTACTTACTCGCATCCTGTATATTGTCTAGCTTCTTTCCAACATTCCAATAAATCAGAATGGATATGGCGTACTTTTTACATCAATTATTTTGTGTGATATCCCTATAATTTGTGTCATCATTATTTCTCATTTTTTGAATCAACTACGTATAAAATATGCATTTTGAACGTCAGTCGTCAGTTGCTTCATCTAACTAAGTAGGTGAACTAATTGAACTGAAATATGACCACATACACTCACACGTAGGAAGTTACCTAAACTATATAATCAACTGGTATTTTTTTCATTTTTTCAGTTTAAAATCAGTTTTTTAATAAGGGATGTATACCTTCACTATTAAGATCCGTGTTCTTTTTAATTGGGCGTAATCTCCAAGGGACGAAATATTTCACCACAATTATTAAAATTTGAAAGGAGACACATGACGAATAACATTCTAAAAAGAACTACTCTGAAGAAACACTTGGAACAGAAAAAAAGGTTTTAACTGAATGACTAACAAAAAAATTTACCAAATTCTTTTGAAGAAAATATTGTTTTACACTTTACAATAAATAATGTTAAATGCTGACGTGTCTGATTTTGAGCTGGCGTCTGTCCCAGCTGTAAAGTGATGCTGATTTTGCATGCATAGTTATTCTATTAATTTCAATGTGTCAATAAAACTTGTATACAAGTAATAGTAAAGTGTAGACACGAGTGAGTGAGAGACAGTAAAAGCTGGTGTATCAACAACTGGCTGCAATACTTTTGTTGCGTGTGGGTGAATGTAAGTGTTAAATTATCGGAACACCCAGTGCCAAATGTGTTCAATTGAATACCATGTAAACTTTTGATTTTCCAGTGATTCATCAGTGACTTTTCCTTAGTTCTGCTTCAGCTATAATATGTCACCTTTGAATCTTTATTAATTGGTTGACCATTTGAGACGACATGAAATGGTCAGTGGTTTTTTCCTTTACTTTTCTTAAAAGTCGGCTCAATACAAATACATACCCTGATTATAACGTTTTAGAAAAGTTGTTTACAAATAGTAATTTACTGGGTTGTGATTTCCAACTTTGTTGAGAAAAAGCCTGTCCATCGACAATTTTCTCCCCTGTTTCTTTATTCTACATTGACATTATCATTGTGTGTGTCCCTCCATTTAAGGTAAGACTCCACGTTCTCCTCTATCGTTTTTTGGTTTGTAACTTACAAATTGTAAGACTGGGCAGAGAGTTGAGCACAAGTAATTGAGAAGATGGGGGGAAAAGTTTTGTTGCGGTGAGAAATATGTCAGTTGTCAACCTCTCTCTCTCAAATAAGAATAGCCAACTGAATACGAAGACAAGATGGGTATAACAGGAGAAAAAAAGGAAAAACTGTGACCATTTCAACGATTTGTTGACTACCCGACCATCCATTCATCTCATCAACCTCTCCTCACACACACACACACATTCACACATTATTTCATTGTTGATACAAAAATAGTTGATGATGATTGTCCACACAGGTTTCTGCACACACAAGAAACCGTGTGTGTGTGTCGGGAAATACACACAGAGAATGACACTTTTTAAGTGGCTACTATATTAATGTATTTTTGTGCTATGGGTGTTCATTACTGCTTAGATAAATTCGTCAGTGCAGTGTACCATTTATTAACTCATTAAATAAAAACATTTTAACCTATCTTTCTCCACTATGTAGTTTTACATTGGACACGAAGCACACACACATGATATCTTGTGTCTGGGGAAAAAGCAGTCAAAAGTTTTTGTAGCCAAATAATTATATGTACAAATATGTTTACTATTTGTTCTACATAGTACAAGAAGAGGAAGATGTACTAAATAAGAATTTGTCTCGTGTGTATCTCTCTCCCTCTGAATACATATGAATCGTCCGTGCGTTTATGATTAAACCACAATCATTCTCTTGTTAGAAACAGAACTACTGCAGAGAGCATTCAATTCATCATCCATCATTCATCAGTTTTATCTATTTCAATGTAAAAGTACTCATGTGTCTTCCTTCTTGTACAGCTACAGATTGACAAAATAAATAAAAATTCTCCACATACAAATATGTGATGATCATCACAGTTTCACTTTACATCTCTGTATTCTTTTTCTGTACACAAAAAACAACAACAGTAAAAGATGTTTGTCCTGCTCACAACTAAAAATTAATCACATTACTTTCTGAAACTTTATTGAAAAAAATTGGTTGTATCCCACTGTAGTACAAACAGACACCCAGTGTGGTCGTCTCATTTATAGAAAGATTTTCAGTGGCAGTGACAAAAATTGTCTTTTCCTTTGTTATCAAAAGAAAATTTGCGGTGTAATTTTTTGACCGATTTTTATGAACCAATTTCTTCTCTCTATGTAATCAATGATGGTGAGTGTCTATCTCTGTGCCTCTTTCTTTTATCACTTGTGTGCTTTATTTTTTTATCTAATAACAATCATCCCCGTTTTTTGTTCATAATTTACTAAAAGTATATAGGTCAAATTTCGACGGCAGTATTTTTTTTATTTACTCACAGTCCACATAGTGCATACAGTTGGAAGTGGGGCATTTCTAACCGACACACACACACACACACTCATGGATGAACTAAAACAATCGGACTTGTCTTTTTTCATCCTAATTCTGCATAATTAAGGATATTTCTAGAGAAGAAGAGTACATGCTCAATTTTTAATAAGTTTTGTCTATATATTAGCTATGAACAACATTCTCTAGCTTTGTCCTTCTTCTTCGGAATACTTTTGAGAGAGACCTTGTGTGTGTGTGTGTGCAATCAATTTGCTCTTCTCTCCACCTCACATTTTGTTTCAATTAAGTTGAGTTGAATGGGCGCGAGAGATACACATAGTATCGATCTTACAAATTGGAGAATGTCTTCCTTTGTCTGAAAGGAAGAGAGTGGAAATGAAAAGGAAACCTTCAAGTCTCATTCATTAAATGTCCAATGCCAACTATAGTTAAAGTTATTCGCATATAATATTGACATGGAGGATACACAAAAATGCGAGTAAAAGTGAAAAAATTTGTAGTAGTAATTAAAAAAGACATTTTTTATGGGTCATGAATTAGCTCAGCAAAAACATTCATAAAACTGTTCTGTATTTATTGCATGTTTGTGCATTACATTAAGTCAATTTCCATGTATGTACATTCCATGTATTTGTTGTGCAGGACTGAGTAAAAGTCTGAAGAAAGTAGTTTCCACTCATGGCTCAGTTTTTTTGGTGATTGTACTAAGAGAGTCAAACTGACTTGTAAATAGTATAATGTTCTATGATAACAAATATTCTGTGGACGGAATGACAACATGAAATATGCAATAAAACCACTCTTTTTTACAAGTTGTGTGTGTGTGTGTGCTGTGTGTGAGAACTGGGACACTTTTCTGTCGACTCTTGAGTCAACAAACAAAAATTGTCTTGCTTGAATAAATACTTCTCTGTTGGTTTTTACTTTTTGACTCTCGTAATCAAAAAATCTATTTCCACCTCTTGTTTTATTGGCCTCCTATGTACACACACACGCACAGAGAGAGAGAGGATATTCTGTAATGATCAATCAATACTTTGGCTTCAATCAACAGGTTCAATTGATCAAAATCTTACAACACCAATTACTATTGTACACACACAAATTTATTGCATACAGTCTAAAAGTAGAGTGATTATATATGCAGAGCATTTGTATTATTACCATTATTTCCCTTATGTTGTATACATAACTGTACAAACGGTTTCAAGGGAGCTGTCAAAGTACACTTTCCATTTCCTCCAAAAATGGATCAAAAAAATGGTGACCCCTTTTCTTCCTCCTTGTACACACACAGTCTATGGGAATTCTGGGAATTTCCTCGTAGTAACCAACTTTGGATGATGATGATGATGTGGGTCGGAATTCATACGAGAGATCTGAATAAATTAAGGATAAAGATATCATCTTCATAATACTTGTACAGATTCCGTCTCATCAGATTGTAGATGTGACTTCCTACAAATCCACCCCAGAAACCCATGGATCCAGGAAGATTCTGCCTAAAATATGACTGTGTATTTTGTTTGTGTGTGTGAGTACTACTGTGTACGTGTGTGTGCTTGCAATACATTCACATATTTATTATATATAGTACATGCTTATGTACATACTTATTGTAATCAAATTTTTCCACTTTAGTAATAAATGTGCACAAGTTTGTATTACTGGAATGTGACACGGTTATAAAAAATAATTTTTTGTAGCTCACAGGACTATATATGTGGTATGCTCGCACTCCAAACACACACACGCAGAGAGAGGCACAGAGCGTGAATTACTGATATATGTTTACTGTGGTCTTTTAAATTAGTCCTGCATTTTCTGGTCGTCAATAAATGTACATGTAGGTACTTACATATACTAGTACGTGTATGTATTTTGATACACAATCCCAAGAGATGGAAAGACACAACTTTTGGAGAAGAGACTCTCTTTGGTAATAATAAAGTGTATTTACATTATGGTTTTGGTTACTTCTTGGTATCTCTCTCTCTTTCTCTCATCTGTATCTACTGTGGGTATTTATGTGTTTGCAATGCGGGTTATTTGACACACTTTTCCGCATTTTCTGAATCATATTCTATGTGTCACAGGCACATCATGAAATTTAGTCACATACACTCACAAGTAAGTGTGTTTGTGTGTGTGTGGAGGAAAAAAGGAGCTTCATCATCATCACTCCACAACTTTGTACGCACTCACTCTGTCTGGATTAGCCTTTAAGCACACTTTGAGTACAAAATGCATAAAAACATGTAGGACTAGGGCACACAATCATGTCGGACTTGGCTATTTTTTGACAGAGATGAAAAAACGATTTTTTGCTCCTGCCTTAATATTATTACTATAGACACACACACACAGACACACAGAGGGAGAAATGGGAAAGACGGAAGGTGATGTAGAGGAGGAAAGAAGGAATTCTCTCTCTCTCTGTCTCTGTGTGTATTATTACTTTACTATATTCCCCAACTTTATTCTCGCCAGTTTTTGGTGTATGTACAACAAATTCATTCCACTCACCACCACTACCACCACCACCACATCATTACTTTGGTCATGGCTTCAATCAACTTTTTTTATATTTGTCTCCATCATCATCACTCAGTGAAGATTAAATGCGACGATTAAAATTACTTTTTTCCTGGCAGTCACGCGTCCCATGTCATGTACATTTTGTATTGTATTCCCCAACCTACGGAGAATGAATATTGTTCGAACATCCACATTTTTGTGCACATTGTGTCAGTCCTCCACTTCTCTCTTTCTTCCCTTGTAAAATCCTAACGAAACAAAAAACACTCTTCTTGAGCTTTGAGAGAGTACAAGTCATTTTTGAACAGCTTGTCATAATATTGTTATCAAAACTACGAAGGAGGAGAATTCTTTCTTTAATACATTTTTTTCAATGTAAATATAATTATTGTGAAACAATTTTGATAGTCCTCTCTCTCTCTCTCATCAATTTGTGAGTGAGAGTGGGAGTGAGTGTGTGTGTCTTTGTGTAATTATAATTTTTATCTTTGTACTCCTTTTTAAATCTCTGTCAAATTAACACTGTCGTCCAAAGGGGAGAATGACAACAAGCTAATGATCTATGGAGGGGGAGGGAGGATAATTACAATAAAAAGTGAGTTGTCCCACTTTGACTCCACAATTAATCTTAATCCTCGTTTAAATTGATTCAACTGCAAATATTTTATTTGTATTGTTTTCCTAGAAAAATTTAAAGTATTTTTTCAATTATTTTACTTATCATATATTCAATTCATTCCCTTGTGTCTGATAGTCAGTCAATGACTGTAAGGTCAACTATGAAAAAAGAGAGTACCCACACACCATGCGTGTGTGTGTGTCACAAAGGGAATTAACTGTGAAAACTTTTATTGTGAAGATTACACTGGATCATCCATCCATTCTTCCTACAATACACACACACTTTGCAAGTAT
Source organism: Pygmarrhopalites habei (assembly GCA_009870185.1). Taxonomy (NCBI): domain Eukaryota; kingdom Metazoa; phylum Arthropoda; class Collembola; order Symphypleona; family Arrhopalitidae; genus Pygmarrhopalites; species Pygmarrhopalites habei. The sequence continues at coordinate 30,293 of WJFB01000809.1, read as the reverse complement.
CCTTGTTTACAATTCTAAAAAAAATTTACGTAGGAGAATTGTTAAAATAAAATTTCAAGTGTGAAAGAAACCTCCAAAAATAACAACAACAATACACTATTCTCTACTCTACACACCTACCTAAATACCTTCACCTGCCTACTCTACTGGTACACATCAACTCGATCACTTGAAATAGACAGGCTGGATGGGTTCAAAATGAAATTAGAAAATGAAATTTGAATAACATGTGGAGGAGGAGGAAAACTCTCACCTTTTCCTCTTCTTCCCATTATAAAACGTACATCGCTTTTGCGGAGAAGAATGAGACAATAGCCAATCATACTGTAATGTTGTGCTCCATACATAACATAAAAGTATGGATGACTGCCGGTGTGTGTGTGTGTACAAGTTTAAAGTCAGATAATTATGAATGAGGACTCCTCATCTCTCCTCTTGTGTCATGAACAATAATAATAATTCTCGTTCAGAGAAAACAATTATAGGCGAGTCTCTTCTTCTCTTCTTCTTCTTGGTCTGTATATCTGTACTCAGCAGTGACTCTTTTCTGCGTCTCATTCCATGTCATCCTCGATTCGAATCTTCTCTCTCTCTCTTTCAATTCAGTCAGTGAAATTACCCACTTTGTCCTGTGTTTTTTTATTAGGCGTATTTAACAATCTCCCTTTACACACTACAAACACACACGCAATATAAATACGTAATGTAAGTATATTGTAGTACAGGGTCAATATTATAATAAGTATACAGCTGGAAATCCTGCAATGAAATGATTCCAAAAAATATCATTAATTCCAAGTCCCTCGTATCCCTACAAATTGTTACACTTTACTTTAATAAAGTTTATTACATGTAGAAATTTACGTACACCATTTTATAATACCCAATACAATGCAATGGCATCATACCTGCTTCAAGCTCCTTGGAAAGTTAATTGAACGTACATTGTACAAAAATGAACATGTATTTAATGAACATTTGCAAAAAAAAAGAACAAAGAAAATCCAGCTGCTACAATTTATGACTGCGTATCTGTACTGACCATACGTGTGTGTCAGTGGATTTTGTAATATGATTTGTAGTTTGGGAGATTTTAGAAAACAAAATTTATAATCCACATTGTGCCCATCACCCACACGGTACGGTAGTACTTTAATAATTCATTATTACTCTGTATTTTCGTTCAGAAAAAATTAATTAAAATACAACAGACACACTGTGAGGCTAGCGGTAAGTTTTCAGTTTTTCCGGGTTATCCACCACTAAAACAGAAGGTGACTTGACTCAAATTATATTAATATAGAGACATGGACTGACGTGACTACTGGGCAAAATAATAATAACAACAAATCTCATGCGAACTCGTGCGAATTGACCCTTCGGGGGGTTCAACAGAGCAAACCTGTAACAAAATGATGATAGACAACAACAAGGAGAACAACATAAGCCACATGCAGAAAGCACGTCTTCATTTTTTCCTCCTAGTCCTAATACATAAGACGGCGTAAGCAAGTCAATAAAGATAATGTACTGTAGATGGATTATGTAATTAGTTTTTCGATTAGTTCAAAACAACCCAATGGCAAAGTCCAGGGCAAAGCGGAAAGATCAACAAAAAACAGAAGCAGCAGTGTCTAAACCGGAAGGAAGCCTACCCACACACACACACGTTACACACACGTTTCCGAAAACCCTTGTTAGTGGACTAGAAATCAGAATCTCATCTCGAACAGATTCTTCTTCTGGTTGGCTATTATAACGGGACGTTTGTATCTTCTTGTGTATCTGTATGTAGTAAACTCTCGCTTACATCAGTTTCCTCTATTTTTTCACCTTTTCCTCTTGTCTTTTTTTGCCAACTATTATTCTTGTGGTGTGTGTGTGTGGTGAGAGTCGACTAGAGATATACACATTCTGTAAGGAAAAAAGGATGAGGAAAGTAAGAAATGATGATGATTTAGCTTGGAGTCAAGTCTAGCGTAGAAGTACGTGTGGATGTTTGATCTGATGGAAAAGGTTCCTGGCTGCTGCTTGGTTCTTCTTCGTCTTCGTCCGTGGTCTCTGAACATGTAAAAACAGGTGGGATCGACCACAGGTTGTCAGTCATGTCATCATTTGCCCATTTTACACTTGTTGCCTTCTCTCCATTCCTTTTTCATTAACTTCTTCCTCCTCCTCCTCCACCTCCTCCTTTTCGTTACTTCACTCCGTTTTTAAAACTTCCCAAAAGATTCACTCTCGCTATTGTTATTACAAAGCCAATAAAAATATTACGTTATATACAATATTTTGTACATAAGATACAGTAGAGTTGGATGGTACAAGTCACTTTTGATTTTAAACCGTTCTCTTCTTCTTCTCCTCCTCCTTATCTCATCTCTCTCCTGACTGCCAGTTATTCTCCGTTTCACACACACACAACCCCCTCCTTTCTTCCTTCGTTACTAATTCATCTCAAAATTACAAAAATTAAATACCAGTTAGCTCTCTCTCTCTTTCTATCTCTGTCTGCAGTCTGTATGCCATCAACTTGGATCAAAAAATTTTTTTCACTCTTTCTGCCATAAAATACTATTGTACTGGTTTCCTTCATCTCGTATTTTCCATGTAGTGTGTAGCAATTCAGAATTGGCATGTATATAATGAGCATGATATTTGTACATCAAAATCTGCAATGGACCAAATCTAAGATTCTCCTTCTCACTGAAGAAATTCCTTTTGTGCAAAGTTAACTTACTCCAAAACAAGGAAGATATATTGTGGACTGTAGCGAAACTGTAAAAAGAAGAATTTTAGTGCTTGATAATTTTCCTTCTAGGAATAAAATCGATTGTTGTCTACTCTACTCTACAGCAACAGATCTGCTCCTTACTCCCAATTACGACTCATCACTTTTTTTCTTTATCTGGTCATCTTGTGCGTACACACACACATACAGATAGAGAGAGGGATGGTTTTAATACAAAAATTTCATGATTTAACTGTTCTCTCCGCTTTCGTCCACACACACACAGGCAGAAACATCCGTTTTCCAGATTACGTAATGGTCGAAATGAAAATGAGACTTTGTTGATACACCAATAACTAAATACAAATAGAAGAAGAAACTGTTGTTGTGAATTATTATATGTATTTCCATCATAAACCTTCTCACAATGAAATGAATGGAGGATTGGTGAATTATGCTCAGTTCATATCAGTGCATTTACACAGTGTTACAAACACACACAATTATTATGATACAAAGATAGTCCCTTGAACACAAGAACCATTCTATGTATAAATGTCTGTCTTCGTCTTGCGTCTGTCTGTGAAGACTCGGAACAAACTTTTTTTTATTGAATAGAATCCATATTATCTTCATTTATTCAAAATTAAAAAAAAAGAGTCCCTGCCGTGCCCACTGTCAAGTTCTGTTTAACTTAATGGTGCAAATAATTTCAGGTTGTCTACAACGACTACAACAAGAGTTAGAGCCTGAACAGCTTGACACGATCCAATGGCCATTGTAAAAAAAATTGTACACAAGTATGAAAAAAAACGTTTGGAGCGTTTCAATCATTTCACACCATGAAGAGAGAAGTATAGACACCAAAATTACGTACACTTGAAAAGTGTGTGTGTGTGTGTGGATAAAGGACATAATAATAAATAAATGTTTATTTTTATGACATCACATCTTATGTAATCTCCTCCTAATCGTAGTGTACCTGGAGTGTCCTTTCAACTTTTATTTGTATAGCACTTTGTACACAGGAGGAGGGTGCGATGGGATGGAGAGGGTGTTACAGTTCTGGGGTGTCAAAAAAAAGGTAAAACGGATGTTTTATTACGGATTTTCCGCTTATTTACACACACAACAAAGATAGATCCTGTACACACAATAATATAATCAAAAATAGTCATATTCGTTTACATACACAATGACAATCTCTGTTCCTATTTAAAGATTCATACTTGAAATCATTTTATCCCCTCCTCTTCATCCCGACTGATGAGACTGTTAACCTGTTGCTGACACATATCTGATATCCAGACAGAATCAAGTGATACGTGTGTGTGCATGTGTAGGAATAGAGTGTGAATACCTCGTTTTCATACTAATTAATCAAAAAAGAATCCCGTACAGACAACATTCGATACATCAAAATACAGTAGTACCACTCAAAAAATTTACCATTTCATGTCATGTAGAACTTTACCTTCTAGTATCCCTTCCCCTAATTCTGTGTCATAATTAATAGCCCAGACACACACCCAGATGATTCCACTCTGTTTTGCTGTGTGCCATATAAAATCAAGTCCCCGTGACCATCAAAATGGATGTGACATTTAAAAAGCACAAATTGAATTTTTGTTTACTACGACTCTAGCTTTGTTGTTGGTGAACTTTAGGGAAAACAGAAGGGATATTAGTATAAGAGGATGCCGTTATGAAAATTTATATTATTTATTCAACTCAGTTTTGTTTCACCTTGTTAAATCTCCAAGGAGCGGAAGGAAGTGTCCCTTGTGTGTTTGTGTTGCTGTGTTGTATTGTGTGTCATATATTTATGAGTTTAGATCCAGTTTTTTTCGTGACAAATGAATCTTTGCTAATAAATAACAACTTTAAAAAATGGAAACATGATTTCTTCCAAGTGGTTCATATTTATAATTTGTCAAAAATAAATTAAATACTTTTGGTAGGAGAAGGGGAGGATGGGACGTGGGATTTGAGAGAAAATATTTTTGGAAATGAGAAATTGTTTACATTGTACAAGTTTATCTCCCTCTTCAACATTTGTTGATTCTAAACCCGGTTATTAAAATAACGTTTACACTTGCCTTCATCTAATTTGCAAAGTGAGAGCACACACACACAGTACCTTAGTTGGACATATTAGCTACTTAATGTGGTGTCATCATGAGAAACGTAACAATGCATTACTTTTTGCGGGGAAAAGAGAGAGGAGGAGTGAAACGACGATACTCACTTAATATCTGTACATGTCTGAAAAAAATGATAAAAGTACCTACATTCTTGATTATTTTTACCTGACTAAGTTGTATAGTGTGTGGGTCTCGTCCCATGTGTGTGTGCTTGTGTGGGTGGAAAAGATCTCTGAAGTTTATTTTAGGAACGTGTTATGTTTTAATCTGTCACGCAAAACAAACAATAATATTCAAAAGAGAGGAGGAAAGAAAGGATTGTTGCACACACACACACACACTGAAATGTTGGACTTACACTGTCCCATCTTCTCTTCTTGAACGTGTGTGTATATGTGTAATGCACATTTTTTTTGACAAGAATGAGATGTGTCGTTATATTTTTGTCAACTCCTGTCTGTCCCATTCTTTTATTAAACTTTTTGGGATATTTGGGAAATTTTGTGAGGGTTTGTGTGTGTGATTCGGCCACTTTCTAGTTTTTAATAATATTAACATGTTGTTAAAAATTTTTACAATAAGTAAACTGTAGGTAAGCCTTGTTCATAGACTGTATGTAGTGTGTAGTGTTACAAAAACCCAGTGTTGCTTTATACGTACACAATACAGTCACTCTTTGTGCCTTTTCTCCTTTACCCATTTTAAAAAGGCAAGAGCAACAAGAATTGAGGGAAGATGTTTGTTCAAGATTTTTCTCCTCCTCCTCCTTCTTCAAGTTGTGTCCTCCAAGAAATTTTTTCTTTTGTACTATTACTATAATTACATTATATACTATTATTATTATTATATATTTTTGAACGATGAACAAGGGATAAGAAAAAGAGTGAACGCAATACGAGAGATGAGATGGTGGAATAAAAATGGTAATGGTAATTTATAGAATAAAATTATACGCCACAGCTTTTCTTATGAACTGAATTTCTTTTGTTTCCAAATTACTTTCTTAAAATCTTAATTACTCTCCTTTCACTCTAAACTTTATCCACTTTAATCCACAGACTTCTCTCTCTCTTCATTCAGAGACTACGTCGTTAAAATTAATACTGTTGCATCACCCTCACCGCCACGACTCCACATCATTGCCAATCTCTTTCTCTCTTTTTACCTATGAATACATTTATTTGTAAAATTTTTCTTGGCCGCCTGTACTAATACATTACATTGTGTATGAGGAGAGGAGTTCCATTAAGTAGTCACACAAAAAAAATATTTATTGTAGTTACTAAATTAGTATTACGTGAACTCGAGAGGATTCAATGGACGATGGAAGGAGAGCTCTCCGTCTTGACATCCTTTATGAGAAATCCAAGATGTAAAAGAGAGGGATGAAAAAAAATCATTATACATTCAACTCGGATGAGAAAGAATAAGAGATCAAGGGATTTCAACTCGAAATATTTTTAACATTCTTTTCTACTTTATTTTGAGAAACTGATCTTTTTTTGGGAAAGTCAAAGACGACGATGACAGGTTCAAACTCCCCACACGACGGTGTGCGTGGTGTGTGTATTTCTAGATTGAGAGAGAGAGAGAGTTCATAGGAACCCCTGGTGTCAAATTTACAGTTCACTACCTGGTTCACTACCCGGGTTTTGTGCTCTTTCATCTGCACGCAACCTCAAAGTCTATGCACGCACCGTAACGTGTAGACGAAATTCATATTGACAAGTTACGTGTAAAACTAAGCTGTATATATAGTTTTAATTGTGTGTGTCTCGAGAGAGGCAGCTACGCAACGGACGAGAAACTTGGATTCTAATACAACAACAAAAAAGCACACAATTCTCGTGTACTGTGTGTGTCTGTACAATATATGCACCATAACCACAACTCCTTAAATTGCAAAAGGCCCTTTTCCATCTTGTCAAGACAAGAGAGAAGGTTTTTCCCCTTCTCTCTCTCTCCTTTCCTTCTACAGTACAACCACCACCACTTGATACATTTTCGTGCTGATCCGATTTCCGGTCGTAGGTTAGTTTTTTCGAGGGAGGCACTCCCTAGCTGCTTGTCATTAAAAATTCTCCCCCTTCTATGTATGTAACCATACCTACTTATTACACTTACATATTTTGTGGGGAAAGAATAGGAGAGTACCTGGTAATTGTATTCACAATCCTCTCTTATACTTATACACTGTACATTGGTTCTCCTCCTCCACTTTTATATAAATTATTTCTGTACGCTCAACTTCTGCTCCTCATCAACTCACCTTTTCATTCAGTCTGTGTGTACTACATTTCCCCTCTCCCTCCTTCTTTCTGTGATGCCCCTTCATCCTATACCCGTGGCTCTTTTTGTTTCTCTCTCTTTATTTCATTGTCGATTTTTATTGTCAATACTTAATACATTGACTGGCCCTGTACTACACACATGATACACATGTTCCTAATCAGTTTTAAATGTACACTCTATATGTATGTAGTACGTTCCTTCAGCGGCTGAAGTTCAGCCCGATCCCTTTTTATGGATGCAATCGAATTTTTGTGAGGACTAAAACGGGAAATGGCTTCCAATTCCTATCACCAAAAAACCACCCTCCCTTTAAATCCTCAGTTAAAGAACATCCCCAATTATTACGCACAGTATTTGTAAAATGGAGTAACAGAATCGTGTGTGTGTGTTTAATGCGCGTAGACTGTGATGTAATACTTTACAATTTTCAAAGTTACAATCCACCCCAAAATTCTATTAATTTTCATGCGTACAACAATAATTTCCCTAATTTCCCCCCTCTTCAGTCTTGCATCCCCCAAAAATGTGTGTGAATAGGATATTACAATATGAAGGAAACAAGCATCCTTTTTTTCGTGTCATACCACACGGCACACACACACACTGTGTGTGTATCATCGTTTCACTGACTAGTCTCCCAACTCTTGCACATTACCAATGATATGGTTCAAAATTCTCAAGTATTCCATCAATATTTACATGCTTGCAAGGAGAATAACTTGAGGGGATGACAGGAGGGATTGCTCTTGACGACTTTTTTGGCTATTTGTTTTGGAACCACACACACGCCGTATATATACACACGCATATATATATACATGCATTGAAGAGTCCCTATTTGTAGAGTAAAAACTCAAGAAGGGAGTTTTGAATTTAGATTTAATTTTTTTCTTCAAGATGAGGACGCGACATGTCGGATGCACACTGAGCTCTCTCAGACCATTATATTATTATTATTTTGGTGGGTCGTGTGTGTCTGTGTGTGTCTTGAAGTCACTGAGAGTATACGAGTCTTTTTTAGAAGGGAAGGATACAGAGTGGAGGAGACTCGCTTATGATGTCTAAGAGTAGAGAGAGTTGAGGAGGGGAATGGTAGCCTCAGTGAGTGTGTGTGTGTGTGTAGGGAAGACTGTACGTTATAAAGTGTATTTTATTTCACGGACAGGTGAGTCCATGGTTCTCTCTCTCTCTCTGTGTTTCTCGTTTCATCTCACCTGAGCACAGGTGTGTTCAATGCTTCTTTCATTTCAGGCTAAAGTCACTGGTGAAGAACGTTGGCGTTTACACCCTCCTCTTCATTTGCAGTCTTGTGTGCCTCCAAAAACGAGCTCAGTCACAAGTTGTGAGGACTGAGTCAACCCATTTTAATCCACCATTCCTACAATTCTCCTACTAGTGTTCCATTATTTTACATTTCATAATTTTTCAAAAAAAACTCTACAATTATTTCACTTAAATACACACACACAACGGTTTGTCGTGTGAATGGAGTTCTAATTCATTCATATTTTTTTCTACAAATCTCACATTGTGAAAATTAACTTGTACACACGACCAAAAAACTGTGCTTTTTTCCCTGACACTGTCTGTTGTCGGCTAAATAGCCGCCGAAAAAAATAGAGAAATTGGGAAAAGTTGACGGGGCAAGTTGGTTCCCTCTCTCTCAGTTTTTTTTGTTTGCTCAAACGGAAGCAACGGATAAATGATATCCTGGCCCTGCTGTTGATACTCATACACACACACACACACCGTAAATTTTGGAACGGCCCATTTTTTTCAAATCTGGATTTTTACGGAACATTTAGTTTATTTTTAAATATTTTTCTTCTGGTGTGTACAGAATTTCACTGCTGAAAACAGTTTATGTTGTACAAAAAAAATTGAATTTGATTCAGTGTGTGCGTGACAGTGTTCCATTTATTATATTATCGTATCAATCGTCCGATAAATATTTTTTTTGAACAAAGAGAGTCAAGTGTCCAGTGCCTACATTCTTTTCCTGTTGTCTCATCGGTCGATTACTTTGTGTGTCCCTGTCAAAAAAGAGTTTATTTTGAGTGCATCTCTTTCTCTCCTAGTTTTGTTTATCTACAAGTGTAAAGTCCTTTCCCTGTGATGGTTATGAATGGAATGGGCTTGAGCCCGGGTGACTTGTGTTAAAACCGTCGTCATGAAAATATATTTTGACCGTCAAAATGATCCAACATAAATTTTTTGGAGTTTCCTTCTGCATTTTTTTTCGTTTCGCCGTTGTTTTCGCCATAATTTTTCATTCAAAAGGTAAGTTTCCGAATTGTTTTAATTACTAAAATAGGAGAATTTTTTTAAAAAAACAAGTATCACAATTTTAAACACACTCTCTGCTCTTTAATTAGCAAATAACTTTTGGATAATTTTACGTGCTGTACAGTAATTTGAGTGTAATTTTGTTTCCGCCATCCTTCTGTCACCTTCATTTCATAATTTTGTCCCATTGTTCCTATTCTTCAGATTATGAAGAATATTTTGAGATTGAGCTGTCACCACTACAATATCATTGCTAGTGGTGACATGTCTTGTAATTAAAGTTCAAGACTCTAACAAAAATATTATGATGCTTTTGTCTAAAAAGACTTTATTCAGAAGAGAGCAAAAGACAAAAAAGAGAGGAAATGAATGGATGGATGTATGGTTAATGACCAGTCATTACAAATATGTAAATTAAACCCACACGGCACACACACACGGCACACGCTTTAATCTAAACATCATGGATGGATATTGGATGTGACACTACAAAATTATGATTATATGTACATCCGGCCTAAAATGATGTAATGTACACACAAGGCAAGTGGTGTACCCTTGAACGTGGACGTCGTCGTCTTGTTGTCTTATATTAAATACAAGGGAAGGATTAAATCATGTACAAAGTGTATTAAGGGGGCCGTCGTCTTCAAAGACAAAGGAAGGAAAACAGTAATTGTCTGATTGTGGATTAAAAGAAATGGAGATAAAAAAAGCTTTTTCAGTTCCTTTTTTAGATGGCACGTTATATGTAGTACATAACACACACAGTCTCTCTCTCTCTCTCTCGTGCTAGTATTAAATATTATGAGAAGTTTGAGCATTAAGTTTAGAGATAGTGGAGATAGTAGTTAGTATTATATAATGCATTTTATGAGGAAAAGATGACAGAAATGCACACACACACACATTTATTCTGTCTCTCTTTCTCTTGACTGTTAGAAAGAGAGTCAGAGAAGGAGGGAGGGGAAGAGAGATAGTAGATTTAACACTTATGCTGAACGGTTCCTTTCTTATGTCTGTCTGTCAGGAGGGCTTCTCTTTCCGGGTGCAAGTGTCCAACTGTCATGAAATTGCATAGGTAGAGCCCTGCATAAAGCAAAAATCCACAAAAATCCTGTGCATTGTTTTAAGTGTAACTTGTATAGAAACACAAAGAGAGAGAGAGAGAAGGGAATAAACGGATGTCAGTGTAATAATGCGGCATGTGACGACTTTCATATATATACTGTGTAATGTGTATTCACCATTTGCCATCTTGTATTATCTTTTTAAATATACATTACACATACTTACACTATAAACTACGTTGGAGGTTCTGTTAGAGAACGTGCCTCACATTTTTTTGGGAATCTGTTAATAAACCAGTTAAAGATTCAGAGAGATTGAGAATACAGTCTTGTCGTCTGTCTCCACTTGGATTTTTAACCACATTTGACGGTTTTAACACACACTCACACTCACTCACTTATTTCCGCTTTAGTCTCATTTTAATAAATGTTGGTGGGGGTAATCCTCAAAATGTGTAATCCACTACTTTTTCACGTTGTGGTTTGGCTAAATTGACAAAACTAGGATATGATCGTGTTTATTGTGCGAGTGTGTGTGTGTGTGATTATTTAACTCTCATGTAACTTTATGTAGACATTAAAAGTTTTCATGTGAATTCCATACAGTCACAAATTATGATTTGTTCATATTTTTACAAGGAGACTTGATGATCAAAGATCTGACTTTGTTTACACTGTGTACTTATCATACCTCTCACATTATTCGTATCAGTTTCCCATGAGATTGTACATTTTAAAATATCCTTCTCTCTCTCGTCCTCTCTCTCTCTTGATATATCCAAGTAATTACACACACACATGTATCCCACTAATTGAAAGAGTTTAGAGAAGAAATGTGTATATATATATTTTCCCCCATGTTTTTTCCCTGTTCTCTTAAAATTGTTCAATTCAGTCACGAGTCCTAAATTATAATCGCTCAGATTTGTTCCCTGCACGAACTTTTGTGTCCATGTAAAATTTGGAAAACGAGGCAAAACATTGGAAACAAATTTAAATGGACTTGCTATTACTCTTACGTTTGTACGAAAAGATCTGGTGTGTGTTTGTGTATGTACAGATATCTCATTTCTACAATTGGTTTCCAATAAATGAGAATATATTCCCAAGAAAAGGGGAGAAGAGAGTAGAAAAGATATAAAAAAAATATGGCTCAATCGAAAAGACTCTTGAGTCATGTTGCACAAATAGTTAAATACAATATGTGTGTGTGCAAAAACCTCCATATCATAATGAGCGATTAAGGATTTTTCGTGTGTGTGTGTGTGTGGAATGACGATGTCGGCGGAAACAAAGGAATTGATTGGTAAATAATTTTTTTTGTGAGTTAACTAAAAGATTGACTCCTCTTGCTTGTAAATAATCTGTGTGGAAGAGGACTGTTAAAAGTTTAAAGTGGTACAAGGAAAGGAGATCGAGTTGGTGGTGACTGTAATGTACAAAGCTGGCTTAATAAGACAAATAATGATAAGGAATCATCAAAATGACCTCAAAGTATTAAGACTGAGATAGAACGGGAAAAAAAGTAGTGGTGTGGAGTGTCATATGACAAAATTACAAGCCCAGGAGTTATGTATGCTGTAGAAAATTGATTATTAGTGGGTTAGTTTGCTGCATGATTTGCAAAAAGGGAGAGACAGAGTGAAAAATCAAAAATCATTCTTTTGAACCGGGTCATTTTGGGTGGTTCCAAACGTCAAAGATTTTTCTTCTCTCTCTCTCTCTCTTCCTTCTGTCAGTGATGATTCGATGATAAGTCAAACAATAAGATTCCCTTCTCTGTTGTCTTTCTGTCTACATTCCTCTTCTAGTATCATATCGTGGGTCTTCGCGACTCGTATGATATCCCAAGTGAGGCGAAAAACGACAATAACTTTTCTCTCTCTCTCTCTGTATATATGTCTTTTGAAGGATGGTTACAGTACATAATGGAAGAATGTGCATCTTGTTGTTGACATGTCGAGTGTATCACATGTCCTCACCTTCTCCTCCCTCCTCTTCTTTCTATTCTAATCTACATGGAGTTAATATAAATAACAACACAGGGCACACGTGGAGGAGTTGAATGAAACATTGTCCAATATTCTAATAGTCTACACACACACTCACCCACTCCCACAAAGAAGAGAGAGGATTTTGTGTGTGTGATATGGATGAGCATAATATTTAATTCTCTCTACACTTTAAATTTCGGTCGTGATCTTGTTAGCAGTGTGTTGATATTATTGTTGAGTCTAATGATAAGGAGAGAGAGAGAAGAGAAGAGTCTTTGGAAGGGCGTGTTTAAATTCATGCTCTTTTGTACACACTATCGTACAACACAAACAATGTGATTAATAATAATATGAGCACATGTTACATACACTATATGCAATGAGATGTGCATCCATAATCGTTGGAAGGAGTGCAAAAATCGAAAATGAGGGACTCGTGATTCACCATACGGGATCTTGACATGAGCTCTCACGGATGAAGCGGAAGAGAGGGAGAGAGATTTGTGCGGAGGAATAACTTAAAAATTGCACTTTTCTACACCACACTATATATACTACCTTGTTGAGTTGTTACTGTATTGTTATACTATAATAAGGTATGTATGCTACAAGGATTCCAGAGTTGCATATTTTCTATCAAAAAATTCTTTTGAGCCTACTGTAATTCCTTACGGTACAGGAGCGAGCAAGCACACACACGCGTACACAACAACAAAAACAAATCCCTCCACACACGATCAATAATATTTGCTTTTAATTCGTAGTCCGGCTCCCGTCATTTTCTGCTCTCTCTCTCTCTCTCTCTTTCTCTCTGTATTCGTATTCGAGAGGGGACACACGTGTTGGAAAGAGTAGGAACAGTATATGGTCTCATAATTTATAATTAGTGAGCATTCATTCTTTTCTTACCAAAATTATTCCACTCTCCTCTCCTCATCACTCCACTCTGCTCCTCCAGATAATTTGGACAACTGGTGGTGAACAATGATCATTAAACATTTCGTGAAAGAACTTTTTTCAAAGGACTAAACACCCGACAAGTACACACACACACACACACATCCCTCCCATCTCAAAGGAAGATTCCCTCAATTGAAGTTCCGTCAGTCAGTCGTCACGTCGTGGAGGATTGTTTTCACAAAAATTTTATAGCTGTATTTTTCGTGGGTAATTTGTGAGTTATCCCCTGTACTTAGAGTCCGTGTGATGGGGAAACTTATGCAAAGTTGAGGCTGACAATGATCATGGGATGTGGAAGAGAGTGGAGTGTGTACAGAGTATATTAAAAACCAAGAGAGAGAGGGTAGTTTTAGTGTGTTACATAAAAATTGGCCATTTCAAAAGACTCATGATGATGAGGCTGCTGGGACGATTAACGCTCCATGTCTTATTATTATACTTTACGCTCTTTTGCTGCTCACCCATTTTCCCTCTCCCAGGAGGATGATCAAGTCTGTCCTCTCTCTTCTCTTCCACACACACACAGGATACACAGTAGAGTACAATGTGAATGTAGATGTGTCTCAAGTGAACAAAGATTTACAGGGTGGAAACTTGGAAATTGGGACCATTTATTGGCAATATAATAATGTGCGAACATTTTCAATTGAGCAACTCTAGATCTAATTCTATATTTATACAGAGGGAATTGGAATTTGCAAATTGTTATTTCTCATGAATAGAAAAAGAGTGGACCTCTGTGTGTGTGTGTGTGTGTATCTGACGCTGTAACAAAAAGCGTACTGCAGATTAGGTACACAAATCCACATGCGATAGAGTCCAGAGAGTCAAAGTAACATCAATTATTTGAATCCCTACATTGCATCTTGACGAAAAAAATAATTCTCATGGATGGACGCCATGGAAAGATAGTCTCTAATTCACAGACACCATTAAAGCTGATTAGTTATGTACCTTGTAGTAAAGAAGATGATGAGACATAGTTTAAGAGAAAAAAAACATTCTTTGGGGTGACAGCAGACCGCGACTTGGTTAAAATATATATACAAAAATAGAGAGAGAGAGAGAGAAGGTGAGTAACGGCAAGGATGAGGATGATGCGATAAGTATTTTGACCTGACATCTTAATCATTATTAGCATACAACTAACATAAAAATAATAATATTAGCATCTTCCAAGACTTTCTTTCGTGAAACTTTTTTTTTGCGCCTTCGTCCTCTCATCCTTCTCCTCTATTCGTAGACGTTATGTGAAAATAAGATGAATTGCATAAATTCTGTCAACTTCCAATTACATTCAGAGAGACAGACACAAAACTATTGTGTTTGACATGCACATGGACGACGACTGTATTTTGTCTTGTTGCACCAGCCTTCACACACACCCGCCTGTTCCTTCGACAGCAAACTGTCATCCTCAACTAAACTGAAGAGGTCTATTGTGCTCTGACCTATTGTTGTCACACACTTTCAAACCCTACCTTCCACAAACCCAGTCAACTCACACACAGACACAGTCATCACAAACACAATTTACTGTGTAGTGTGTAGTGTGGACTAGAGATATTATAGTGAAAAATCTCTGTTCACAATCTTTGATCTTCCCACAATGAAATTTTTGTGGGTGACAGAGTTGTCATTAAATTTATTACTAGGATGTGACTGCAAAAAGAAAAATTCACCTGTATTTGCATACAACTTCTTCTCTCCCCTCTTCTTGAATGTGGAGGAGTGAAATAGTCCACAATTGAAAAGCTACTCTCGTATCAACTTGCTAATTGTCCCAAACGAAGCGACGTCAGTCAAAAAAATTTGGAACTTTTCTTTTGAATAGGAATTTATGCTACTGACTGTCGAAGCCTCGCAAGCTGAGATGAAGATGATGTGTGTAAATATAAAGAATAGAAAAATCATTTTATTTTAATATTATTTACAAAAGTTACTTTGGTCAAAATTGAAACTGTCTATCATTGTACCACACTACCATTGTTACTCTCCTGTGTGTGTGTGTCATTTGTTGTGGTTTATAGTCAGAATGCAAATATTTAGCTATTTAGTTTCCATTTTTTAAACAGCTTCTCATTCACACCGAAAAAAGACTTGGTTTAGATTTCTGAACTCTTCTTCTTCTCTCTATGTGCGTGTGTGTATAATAACACATTCTAATCCTTTGAACTCTCATTTTTCATGAAAACTTTACTAATCCCATTGTTGTCTACTGCACGCAAAAAACATATACACACACAACACACAGCACAACACAAACATGCATAAACTGTTGTGGAGATGTAATAACGCACAAATTTTCACGTTCTAATACCTCCTCAAATGATGCTAATAAGTTTATGACTATAACTAATGTACAAAAATAAGAATGGTTAAAATGTTATTATTATCCTATTCCTATGATTCGTACTCTACTTACCCTATACACATTATGTGTATATATTGAAGGTGCCAAGAAGAATTGTGCATCATTTTTATTAGGAAAAATTACATGCCCTTTAAATGCATTTAAATACCATAGTAAAATATCCGACGTTATGTATGTAGCAACACATAGCAACAGGCACGTACAAATGGTATGGAGATGTACTTTTTACTGGTTTCTAACTGGATATAAGGAGGAGGATTTTTGTAAACGGCAGAGAAAAAATGGAGTAAAAAAGAAGAGATGTGTGATGATGAGAACATCATAATAACTTTTTTTGCAAAAAACGTTAACATGATAAAAGCGACCTCCCCCTCCTCCATCATCTGATGTAAAATTTAGCTTCAAAAATGTGGTGTATGGCTTAGTGCTGTAGTTACCAATTAGCTGTTGTGCACAACGAGTATAAAAACAAGATTTGGGGAGGGTGAGATGTGAGGATGATGAGCGATGGGTTCAATTGATAAGCAGAGATAAGAGGGAAGAACACAGGCTTTTCACAAAAAAACTGAATTATGCTTTTATAATAATACTGTACTTATACTTAACTAAGCTACTTAACTCTGGGTTTACTTATATGTATGTGGATTTCACATTTCACATTGCTTTGTACAAAATACTGTAGTTAGTCTTTTACTTGGTTCAATGTGCACTTAAGAAAAATGGATGAAAGTTATACAGTAGTAGAACATATTTAGTTTTGACTATTTTTGCACATTCCATTTAATTTATTATTAACTGAAATCTCTATTTTTCTCTTTTTTTCTTTGATCTTTCAGGTGACTCGCGTTGTTTTCTCAAGGTAATTTCTGTTTTTCAAAAATACATACAATTCTTTAGCAATCCTGTTAATTTAATTGGAACATTTTTGAATTAATTTGAGCCCATGTTTTTGACTCCACAGACTGGAGGTTCATCAATAAGTTTTTTTGTGTCAGAAGATGCTCCCGTGGGATATAATATTGGTAAGATATTTTGTTATTTACGCAAAAAAAATTATAAAAGAAGTTTCCCTTATTTTTTCCATCCTTTTTAACAATTCTCTTTCCAAGGTGCATAAAAAGTGGCAATATGATGTACCAATCTAATTTTCCAACAATTTTTTTATACTCATTCCAATCAATTGCATCCTCCTTGGTCCTTTACTGTACGTACGAGAATGACACACAAATTGTGTGTGTGTGCTTGTGACTAGTCAATCTGATGATGATGATGAGCAGAGTATAATTTATTTTTAATAATACAACTGAAGGGGGAGAGATTTACACGGTGCAGTCAGTCAGTCAACTGCTTTTTTTAAATTACGGTAATTTGCGTTCGGCCTTGTAAATCTTGAACAATTAACTGTCATATTAAGATGGACCAGCCGAATGTACATTCATGTGTAGTCAGATTATTGTACACAGGGTAATGTAAGGAGGATTGCATATGAAATACATATGAAATTATGCAGTGTACCCTTCTACTGTTGTAATTTCAATTTTTTGACAATAATTTTTGGAAAGAATGGTAAAAAAATTCGAGGAGGCGAAAAGAACGTCACGTCACGTCACTGAAATTTTACAATACTATATTATTTACTGATTAGCTCAATAACTTTTACTTCTTGTTATTCACCTGTGTGCCAAAACCACAGGATTCTGCATAAAGAAAGGCAATGACGGAGGAGGAGGATTATTGCCTTTCAGCAAGGAGGAGACCGGAGAAATTAGCAAGCCACGTTCTTGTCTCTTCACGGCTGCTCTCAATTGAGGAGAAAAGAGACGTACAGAGACGTACATTCTTAATGTGTTCGTATATAGCAGTTATACAGTTGTATTTGAATAGTGCAATCCTCACAAAATTTAATTACTAGTTATATATCGTTTTGAAGAAGAGAGGATTTTGCAATATTTCATCTACACACACAATGGAAATGAATAGAAAAGCCGAAGGTGGTTTTGAGAGAGAATTTTTCTTTCTCTCTCTCTGAAAAGTATAATGTGTGTGTGTGGACGGAGGTAGTCCTTGATTTTGTCTACTCATCCTTTATTATTTTTATTTAATAAATAATAAACCTCTTCCCACCTCCACTCTTTTTCTGGCTTTAGTACAAAAGGAGAGAACGAATTAATGGTTTTATCCCTCCAACTCTCTAACCCCAACTTCTTCTTCTTCTTCATTCTTCAATCCTGATAGTATAATTATTACTCAGTCCAAAAGCAATACTTTCATCTAAAACTCAATTTCATTTACATTTTTTTTTGAATGACGAGAATGACGATGGAGTTGACCGTAAGATTTCAGAGGGGAAAAAGGACATAATCAACACAAAAGCAAAAGCCAGAAAAAAAAGAAAGAAGAGAGAAAAAGGACAAAGAAAGAAGAGTAGAAGGCAAAACGGCTTTATCGGCTGAGCAACGAAGCTTGAGATAATTGAGATATTTCTCACTGTGAAATTTGTTTCTTTTGACATTTTTTTCAAATATTGTCAAACTTTTTCCCTTCTCCGTCTCTCTCTCTGTCTTTTCTGTGTTTTACCTTATTCTCAGCCAATTTTTTGTGTGTATGTTTAGACAAGTACACGACTGTGAGACTCCTGTGTGTGTTTGTGCCTTATGTGTCTATCCTTCTGTTTGTGTGGAGAGAGAGAGATGAAGGGCCTAGAGTGAGGGTGACATTCACAAAATGAAAACTTTTACCGGTGCATCATCATGATTTTGATTTGGACTGTACATGCAATTTAAAAACACACACACACACACAACAGTGTCTCACGTTCTTTTGAAGTATACACACGGTAACTAAAAGTAACCCAGTTAGACAGAATTAGGGAGAGAGAGAGGATATGACTGCACTTTGTTGTACTACACAGGAGGACAGAGGAGAATTCATTGCAAAAATTAAATGAGATTTTTACCTGAACAGTCAAAACAATTTGACACACACTTTCTTAATTTGATGCACGTGTACTCCCTCCTCCCTCACAACGCAACGCAGAGTGTGTGTGTGGTTCATGGTGAAAATCTAAATGATGAATTATGATTTTTGGCTGTATTCGTCCATCCGTTCACCGGCCAATTCCTTACTTTCGATTCTTAATTAATTAATTACATTGGCCTGTGTGTGTTTTACACAAAAACAAAATGCTTTCGACTATCTCTGTTTCTCGAGTAGGAGCAGTGAGATAGATATTCAGGAGTGTAAAGCTTGAGTAAACTTTTTAAAAAAACAAACTATAAAGTCTTTCATACTTAATAAAGAGAGAATATTTCCAAAGGACTTGTTGTCCAATCATAATCGAATTGTAAGAGAAACTTGTAATTAAACTCATCCCTTTTTGTGCACAACTATAATGAAATGAATTATATTAATAATGACTGATGATTTTTGTTTGCAGGTTCATTGGAGATCCAGGGCGATGTGAATCGGGACATTCTACTCAGTCTGCGAGAGTCCACTGCCCCAGTTCGGATAGAGTCGGGCTCCAAAAATTTGACCCTCACCCGTAAACTGGACAAGGAGGGTGTGGAGGGACCATCCACCGTTACATTCACAATCCTTTGTGACAAACGTCAAGCTAACGAACCGGTCAGTGTCTCACTATGTTAATTAACTAATTTTCCATGTGTACGTGTATGTGGCTGCGTGTGTGTTTCACATGGGATTAATTGGACCGTATTTATTGACACACACACTCAGAGGAAGGATGCGTGCGTGATACTTTAAGACAATTTAAGATTATCTATAAACCTATATAACCACACAGCTTATTTACATTACACAAAACACATCCTGACAACAATAACGAAATACATATGTGAATGTATGATAGAGACACAACAGAGAAGATCCCAACTTTAAATATAGGGAAGAATCATAATTACAATTTGTTATTCTCATTTTGTTTCATGAGGACTGAGGAGTAGGGCTAAACTCAAAGAGTCCTCAAGCCTAAATTTTATTCCCTTGAAAAAAATAATGATATTTGGAGTAATATGTACGAACAATATAATCTTATTTGGAGTACATTACAAAAAAATTCACATTAGCTTTTGTGTGTGTGCTCTGTGTATTTCTGTACTCTGAATGATGCTGATGCATCTTTTCTCTCCCTCTCTATACATAGTACAAAATTTGTTTTTTTATATTTCCAACCGGTATACTACAAACAACAGAGAGAATGAGAGAGAAGATGAGAGTAGAACTCTTTGCATCGTTCCACCACGCCGTAATTAAGACGTACACAACGAAAAAAAGTCACACTATGACTTCATGGTTTACTTCCCACTCCTCTGTTGGAGTGTGTGTTTTGAGCTACACAGGGGAGAGTAGTAGACAAAGATTGTCTACAAGGACCCCGAGTCCTCTGAATAATACTGAGAAACAAAAAAAAGGATGAGAGGGATCCTCTTATTCTTATTCTTCTCCTTCCCTCATTTACATTGAGACACATTTATTTCATGTAAATATGTGTTTGTGTGTTTATGTCTTTGCAAATTGTAACTGACCATCAGTAAGTTCTAGTAAAGCACACACACACACAGACACTCGAACACACTCAAAGACAAGAGGGGCAAGCGGTTTGGACACGTTTTGCTGACTTTTTGTGTCAACTGATACTAAATGTCTTCATGGAAGCATGGAGTGAGAGCACTCCTTTTAAAATAAACAATGTTGAATAATTGTTCAAAGTCATTGCAATCCCCCCTCAATTTTGTCATTTGTGACTACCTGTAGTGTGTGCATCTCTCTCTGTATGTGTGTGTGTGTCTGTGTGGAATCTTGAGATGATATAGGTTTGTCACACTCACCACACTACAAGAGAGGAGGAGATAAAGTAAATACAATTAGGAGCGAAATAAATTTTTTTGAAAAAAGATTTATTTTACCCAAACCCAAATTGGAGTTTTGTGGTTTTTGGAGAAAGTCTACCTGTCCAATTCCCTGTGTTATGTTCTATGCACTGTACATTCCACACAAACACACGCAGACACACAAAGTCCTCAAGTTGAGAACAAAAGTTTTTTTCTCGCCGTAAAATATGATCTTTGAAAAATCCTGACAGGACGGAGGAAGTGGGTCTTTAAAAAGAGGAGGTGGAGACAAATTGATGCATCAAAATATTTT
Source organism: Pygmarrhopalites habei (assembly GCA_009870185.1). Taxonomy (NCBI): domain Eukaryota; kingdom Metazoa; phylum Arthropoda; class Collembola; order Symphypleona; family Arrhopalitidae; genus Pygmarrhopalites; species Pygmarrhopalites habei. The sequence goes on along the minus strand of WJFB01000809.1, from coordinate 9,279 downwards.
AATACGAGTTATATTTTATATTTTTTTGAATACAGAGTATCCAGATCCCAGTGACGATCCGTGTTAACGATGTGAATGACAATGTCCCTCGATGGATTAATCCACCCCGAGTGGCCAATGTGTCTGAACAAACTTTACCCGGGACCACAATTTTGACGGGGTTAAAGGCTATTGACATGGACCAACCAGGACCACACTCAACCCTCACATTCTCCGCCATCGACTTGTATGGAAAACCATCCGTGAGTTTTGTCTTTTAACAATAATGACAGCTTTTTTTCGTATGAAAAAAATTGTTGTCATCATGACGTTGTCCTTCTCTCTATTCTATTCCTATTTGTGTAAGATACATGTGTGTGTGAGGGAGGAAGATGATTGCAAAATTGTGGGCACAAGTCATACTCTCCCATTGTGGAGGATGTGAAAGGACAAATACCTTGGAGGACTCAATGTTGCAGAAAATTATTAATTCTGTCTCTATCTCTCTCCATAAAAATCATATTTGTGTACAATTCTGCAGTACGTGGAATCACACGAAGAAGAGGAAGGATAAAGAAGTTGAGTGGGAAGCAAAAAAGAGACTAGCAGCCACACATAATATATTTGCAATATAATTGTACCCCCCATGTGCGTAATGTCTAGCATGTGTGTGTGTGGGGAGAAGAAGGATGAGACGACAGGACAAGAAGGGTAATCATTTGTAAAAAAGGGGAATAGGACTATTAGGAACCTTTCGCTACCACAATTTCACATGTTACAAAAGTGCGTTATTGCGTCGTACAGTGCTCGTAAAATCATCATCATGATTGTCAATGATTACAATGATTTTGATGGAGGGGCATCAAGGTAAAGTTCTCTTCTTCTTCTCTTAGATAAAGAAGATGTTCAATCCCTCTCTTTCATAAAACTACCAAGTTATGTATATGTAGATATTTAGAGTGTATGTAATAGGATTTTAGTAGAGGGCACAGGAAGGCGAGGTCATTATTTTTTCCATTCTATTCGGCTAATCTTCCTCTTTCTTCTTCTTCTCCATCTTCAAGAGAGAGAGAAATGAAGAGATGAGCAGTGTAAAATGGCTAGGGTTATATAAAAATCCATTTCATTTTTCCAACTCATCTCGATTTCTATTAGACTAAACATACACACACGCACCTACAGAAGAAAAGGGAGAAAGAGAGATGAGAGTGAATTATTACGCAAGGCTATGCTGATTACTGTCATTCCTTCCAAGTCAAAACAGTCAAAAATTCAATTTGGACAATTTAGAAATCCTTTTCTACCTGAACTCACTCATTACCATCCCTTTAGTATTGTACTACTTGTAAAAGTATGGATGGAAGACAAATCTTTTCATGCGTTTATGAGTCTGAGATAAAAATCCTTCAAATTGCAATCAATTTTATTGTCAATATATTTTAAAACTCTGTTACAATTTTTCCCGTTCCTCCAATTCATTGTCTTTCTCTCTCTCTCTCTCTCTTGTCTCTTAAAAGCTTCAGAGAAATGACTTCATTTTTCTTTTTTCCTTGTTCCTGGTCTCTCTCCCATTTCCTCTATTCCTCTGTTCTCTTGTATGAGAAGACAATCACGTAGATTTTCAAATTTAAAAAAGCCCCTTACCATTCTCTTCCTTACTACACTGTACTTTAAGAAGAATATATATTGATAGTAAATTAAAGTTTGAAAGCAAAAACTGACATTAAGTAGTGCAGACGTGGGTACGTGCAGAAGGAAATTATTGTCTCTCTCTCTCTCTTTCCTTCTTTTTGTGTCTTTTTTGTGCCAAAAAAGTTATTAATGTTTGTAAACATGAGGAAAAATTTGGTGGAAAAATTATGTGTTCAGTGTGGAGGAATCGTAAAAAATTGTTAGGAAGCATAAAATATTCACTACCTTTCCTTTTGCACACAACACACACACTGCTACATACGTATGTTATATACTGTTTCGAGTGATAATACAATTATTGTACACATGTACCTGCCATAAGTACATGAATATGAGGAAGAGGGAATTTTACTATGTTAACAGTCAAGACTTCCAGTGACAAGATTCATTACGCATTGTCAAAGAGAGGGAAGACACCTGAGGTGTGTGTGTGTCTAGGAAAAAGATATACCCCGTAGAAAAAACAAAATAAATTAAGCCAAGATGATGTTACCTCTATACATAGTGTAGTCATGTTCGCATCTTGCATATTTTCAAGTAAATAAGATGATACCGGGGGAAGGGAAAAAAGCGTGCCATTGAACTTAATAAGTGTCTTACTACCTATAATTTTTTGTTCTTCCTCCTCATCTCTCTCACTTTTATTGAAGAAAGATGAAGATAGAGAAGGAGAGGAAGAGTCAAATTTGTATTAACTTTTTAAAATAAATGGCCCTAAATAAATCCCTAGGCTTCATTTCCCTGTATCATGCCATGGCCATGGGAATAGAGAGTCTGTGAAATTTTCACTCTGTATCATACACTCAACATTATAATAAATGCCATCATGTAATGGGCATGACTGTATAGCTAATCACTCGAACAGTTTAGAACCTGAGAAACACAGACGACACACACACACACATTGAACTGTACATTGTGTACGATGTATTAAACTGTGCATGTAACGTGTGTAATGAAATTGTTTAAACGGATTTTGTGAAGAGGATACGAGAAGAGATTTTTGGAAGTTTGTAATAAAAAATTGTACAATTTTGTGGAAAAAACCACAAAGAGTTTGATAAACGAGCATCATCAGTTCTTCTACACGGAGGGGAGGGAGGAAATAGTGAAGACATTTAACTCCTGAATTGTTAAAACTCTTTTGAATATCGCTTCTGGGCAACGTCTGTCTGTCTCATCGTTATTATAGTGTCCAATTTTTTTCTCCTCTCTCTCATCCTTGTCAAAGTGTAAGTATCATGGTGTCAAGAGAAAATACTTTGTTTTTTATCGTCAGGTAGGAGGAAGGAGGAATAAGGAAATTAGACAAGTTGAACCTCGTTCCATGTACTCATATTAAAAACTTTTGACTTATTGAAGAGAGAGAGAAAGACAGAGAAAGATGACCACAAGAATGTAAGACTTGTCCCTTCATGTTTTATTGAGGAAAAACGGAAGCCAATGAAGACATTTTCATTCCTCAAAATTGACTCAATCAATGATACAAATAAGAAACTTATGCTAAACAGCAATTTTTGGTTTCCACACACGAGCAACTATTGTACATAGTATATACAAGTATTATTGGAGGAGGAGGAGAAGAGGAAGTGAGAATAGGGAGGAGATGTGGTCAACCACACATAAACATAAAATTAAGTCATATATCTTGCCCAGCACAAAATTATAGTGGAATATCAATCTGGGATCATTTTAAGAATCCTAGTAAAAAATTGTTGAGGGTTCCTTTTCCCTTTTTTCTAGATTTAACTGTTGAATGAGTGTAAATACCTTTCTCTTTTCCTCCTCATATTTTGCATACATGTGTGATAAATTATTTACAAAAATTCTTACAAAAAATATTTGCAGAATTTAGTTGCATTTGCTGGGAATGGCCTGGAAGGTCGACTCATCCTTAGTCGGCCTTTGGACTACGAGTCGATGCCTAGATTCAACGTCACTTTGAGAGTGAAGGATCAAGGGACACCTCCACTTTACAGTGACACTCCTTTGACATTCCAGGTATGGAAACTTGTTATATAATTCGTTGCTCACATTTTTAAAAAAATAGTCTTGGTGTATTAAAAATGGAATAATTTCTTTCGTTTGTGTTTGTAGGTACTGGATTCGGACAATTTGAATCCAAAATTCGAATTTTTAGCTTACTCTGCAATATTACCACCCACGGGGAAAAGTGGAATCCAATTGGATATTGAACCTGCACCCATCAATGCATTTGACCAGGACACTGGGATCAATGCTTCCGTCATTTATTCCATGCCTGAAAGTAAGTCATCTCTAATATTTCACACTCATAATTCAAATTTAAAATTAGATTATATTCTTGTCATGATTTATGTGGCCAGTGGCCTCCCCCAGTCAAAAAACTCTGTCGATTATTGATTTCGCACAATTTTAAAAGTTCACACATTCCAATTTCAAATTGATGTGAAAAAATTCCAACTTTCTCCGAGCACACTTCCTTCAGTGAAAATGCTACCTTGACTTATTCTTTAGTTTGGAGAATAGTTGAGAAAGTATAATCAAAAGAAATACTATTTACGACACTGCAGGGAACACACAGCTTTGATTCTGTCCTTTGTACAAAATTTACCTTTTTCTTCTTTACCCCTTTGACAAAACTTACAATTAGTACAATAAAAACAATGTCTCCCTCGCCAGTCGCCAGTTGTGGGTAGACAATCGTAGTTAAAATAAAAGAGAAGGATAATAAAGACCATGTGGAACAAAAGTTGCGTTTGTATTGTGGACAACATAAAAAGACTCCTTCATCCTTCAATAAATATAGGATTTCTCTGTCCCTTCCTCTTTAATATTGTATGTTTATGTTTTTCCTTACTCTATTTAGTTCGTCATTAAATTAAGTTTTAAATCCATGTCAATATGTTTTAATATAATAAAGAGAGACAACCGTACAGCCCCTAAAAATCCAACAAGTATGTTTAGAGAAAATAAACGGTGATTGAAGGGTGATGACGTAATCTTCTGAGTGGAAAAAAAAGATGCGAGTCAGGTGTCAAATAGAAGGATGCGTCTGTAAATTTTTTTAGTGTGTGTGTGTATAAAAATGGCTCTTCGAAAGAACACACACACAATTCCATAGTATTTCTCCATTGAGGCTGAGAGTGTCATCCATGTCTAAAAATCACAAATAGTAGATAGAGCAAGAGGTTGACTCTCGATCCTGTAGGATTTAAAGGAATTTTGTTTTGTGTGTGTGTGCAGTTTGTGAAATACTTTGACTGTTGTTCTTCGAATAAGGAGAAGAAGAAGAAGACAATGGGATGAGATTCGCTTGAATATTTTTTAAATTTTTTTCCCAACTTCCTGCTTTTACTCGGTCTTGGTACACTTGCTGGTTTGCTGGTTTGCCCATTCCGTTCGTTGATGAAATGGTTTTGTAAAAGTTGAATTGTCTTCTTCCCCTTACTTTACATCTATCCATTAGATCCTTCTCCACTCTTTTGCATTACAGAACTCCCCAATTTTTATATGTTGAGAAATCCACAAAGTTTTTGGTACAGTTTTGTAAATCTACGCAAAAGGAATAAACGAAAAGGAACATTTTTAGCCATATAGGATCCTCTACACCTATCTCTGTGCAACGTGTGTGTGTGTATGTGTGAAGTGGTAGTAAAAGAAGAGAAGATGTAGGAAAAGGACGACGACGACGAGTTGGAAGTTCTGACTGCAAGTAAAGTAACTGCAAGGCATGAAACCTATGGCAATTTTTTATCCGTAAATCATGATTGTAATGCCATGCTTCCATGATTTTTTGTGCATTGACTGTTTCAATTGTTTCCCTTCTGCTCCTATTCATCTTCAAGTGTGTAGTAGGTTTAATGTGTGTGTGTGTCTATCTATCTACACACACACACAAGAATAAAACAGTAGAGAGTGTAGGTCCCTTGTCCTTTTCTTTTTCTTTTCAACTCATTCAGCGCTCTTATTATTCCTTTGAAATTCATTTGTTGTCAGAGATGTAACAAAAATGTGCATTACATTATCTTGTACAACAGGCCGTATTGTTGTTGTTGTTGTTCTACTGTCTGTCTGTCTGTGTCTGGTGTGCACTCTAAATAATATTTTATGCGTTTCCTTTCCCCATTTTTAATTCCCAATTCTCCTCCACACATCTTTCTCTCTCTCTCTTTTCTTTCTTAGCACAATTAATTTAAGCACACACTTCAACTGGAGATGTGTAAGTGTGTACATTATTTAGTACTAAACTTTTTGGTTGCTGAGTACAGAACGTTTTTAGAGTAAAAAGGAATGTCTATTCTCTCTGATTTGACTTTTAATAGAAGAAAAAGTCTATTGAAAATTCATTATCTTGAGTCCATTTGGATTTGTCAACGCACCACACTTTTGTCTGCATTGTCATGATGAAAATATGCGTAACTATATACATACACATATGAAAATTTTATTGTATTCATTCCCTCTTTTGAATATGTAGATCGACCCGAGACCCAGTACTTACATATGGATTCGTCCTCCGGTAGAATCACGATTTTGCGTGAAATCCCTGACGATCAATTCAACCAACATGTGACGCTAGTCCTGAAAGTAAGTGATGGAATTTTTGGTTTTATTATTTTCCTCATCATCATCATCTACACACCTTCCATATGCATGCAGGTGGTGTGTGTCATTGTCGTCGTCATTTTTGAAGTCTATCCCTTTATTGTCGATATTAATGTGGAGGAGACGAGAGTCGGCAACACACACACACTCTACGCTAATGTACAGATGCCAATTATTAGTGAGGTGTGAAAAGTGTGCAGTCGTCAATTTGAGTCAAAGTTTTCTTTTTCAATATCGCTGGCCTAAATGCAAAATGACCTAAGTACATTTCACCCCTGACGCAGCATACGCACTCGTTATACACTAGCGCTCGCTTTGATACTGCGTCCGGGGTGAACTGCACTTACGTTATTTTACAAGAAGGCCAGCGATATGTGACCTTGAATTCAACTAAAAAATCCACTAGGTCAATTCGAGGTCGCCGATATGTCACCATTGATGATTCATCACCATCAGTGACCTCGTGCACACAGTGTGTACTGTGCCACACACACAAGGTTCACTTGTAAATTTTTTAATAATTCTTTTTTACAGGAGGTGGTATGATCAAAAAGAAGAATTGGTTTCGATACTCACAAAAAACTCTTCTCCATTCGAAAGAAAGAATTCGATTTCTCTGGTCATCGCTACACACAACTTTCTCTTGTCGACATTGAACGATTCACTCATCTGGCGCTGCATGGCCAAATTAAGGACTTGTCAGGGCAACTATTTTGAATTTGATCGGTACGTTCATTTCTTTAGAGTGAATGATGAATATTACCACGGGCACTTTCAACAGACGGGTTACACACAAGGTTACAAATTTATCACGGCAGATGGACTCCAACATGTAAAAAATACTTTCCTCGTCTACATTGTCCCATTCGAAAAACATGTATGGCTCCTCCTCTTTCTGACCCTTATACTAAGCTCTTTCTTGACCGCGTGGATTTACGTCCACTACGACGAGCGCCATTTTCAAACGAGTGACATGCCCAAACTGACCTTCGCCACTTTCTATTGGATAAGTGCAACATTTTTGGAGAAATGTGGAAACCTCACGCCTCACAGTGTCAACTCGGACGTCCGTGGGTCACACGGTCAGCGGGAAGGTCAAAAGGTCATTCGATTTTGTAAAACAATTTTGGGTTTCTGGTTGGTCATGGGACTCGTCTTGTCGAATGGGTACAGAGGAGTCATGAAGGCAGACTACACACGACCATTTCCATTCTCGACCAATTGGACTCGATTGGGGGAGATTCCTCTTGACAATATGACTGTCTATTATATCCATGGCAACGTCTCTTTTTATAATCAGTCAGGCAGCTCTGCCTGGCATGTGTTTGAATTTTCAATTTCACCGTATTATTTTGACAAAGGACCATTTTACGAGGATCTTTGTAGTCGAACGATTGGACTTGTGAGAAAATGTCGCGAAATTTGTCCTGAAACGTTTCGATCGCTAAGTCAAGATTACTCGAAAATTTTTGCTGGGTCACGTTGTACCACGATGGAAGACTGTCAGATGTCAGTGTACAATATAAAAGTACTGAACAATGTCCACGTGATTGCCTACCAGAAAGGTGAGGTGGCGCGGAAAATTGAAGAATGGACTTTTGCTGGTCATACAAAAATGATTGTGATTGTGGAGGAGGGAGAATTTGAACGGATTTGGAATTATTTCAAAATTGGGATGAGGACTAATCGAGCAGCAAAGTTTGCGCACAACAGACACACACAGGATGACTACCTCAGAGAGTCGGAGGGATATTACATGAGTAAGGATAGACATGGGTTGGTCACCAGACAATTGAAAATTGTTATGACCTCTGGGATTTACTGGTTTTGGGAAAAGTGGGACAAAATTCGGTCTGCAATGGATCCCGACACAATTCAGTGGAAAATTGTTGACGAGGATGTGAAGCTCTTTGAGCCGCTATCTTTTACCGGGTCTGATATTCGATCAGTGTTCTTTATCTTTGGCTACTCCGTAGCTTTTTCCCTGGCTGGTCTGGTTCTTGAGGGGCTATGGTGGGGGCTGCGTTCAGCAATCCTCTGCATTTCAGTCAAAAGTCTTTTAAAAATGAAATTGTTTTTGTGAAGGTATTAATTAATATTGTAAAACAAAGTCCGTCCACTTATATGTGGACTTATTGTATACGCCACGACAGTCTCCAATCGCTGTAGTAATTTGCACTTCTTTAACACAGACATTTAAAAAAGTTTAAGAAAAATTAATTTTGTTTTCAAAAGGCAGAAATATGCTTATGAAAAATTGAATACGTGCGCATCCGAGTAACTACAGATTCATTTCTGTCCTTCATAAATGCAATGTGTTTGAAAAATTTATTTGTCGTAAATTATATTTTTACATAGAAGAGAAAGATCTAGATCCGAGACAACATGGGTTTCGTGATAATCAGTCATGCACTACTACTCTAGCCATTTTCTCGAATGATATTTGCTTGCGACCAAAATTAACCTAATATGAAAACTGGTGTTGTATTCGTTGATCTGATAAACGTCTTTGTCTTTGTCCGACCTCTGGGTCTTTACAATCTCTTGTATCAGTTAGTATTCCAAACGTGATTTTATTTTATCTATGCTTGTACTTTGTGAACCGCTTTTTTCGGATCAAGCTTGGTGAATTCCTGTCCAAATTCTTCAAAGCGGTGAGAGGATGTCCCCAAAGGGGTATTCGTTCTCCTTTTTTGTTCTGTTTGCACAACAACGGTGTTGGAAACGCATTGGTATTGTCTTACTACTTACGTTTCGCAGACGACCTTGCGTTCTACATATTTAGTACAAACATTGCTCAACTTGTTACCGACCTCAGCCTCATCCTAAGGAACCAGTGGTGTAACGAGGACTTAATAAATAATTATGCCAAGACGTAGTATATGACCACGAGTAAAACAAAAGTTGATGTTGAGGTTAAGGTAAACCACAGCCATCCAATGCTGCCTCCCATTGTAATTTCCTATGCTGCCTCCCCATGCTGCCTCCCATAGGAGCTTAAACTACAGTGCAGCTACAAAA
>WJFB01000808.1:0-46394 GCA_009870185.1 Pygmarrhopalites habei | reverse complement strand
CCACGTCGTTCTCGTTCTAATAAAATGACCTCTCGTTCCGTTCTAATGTCGTTCCGTTCCCTCAAAATCCTCTGTCGTTCTAATGTTGTTCTATATGTACCTAATGTATTATATAGGCGCGAAATTTGAAAAATTCGTTCTAATTGTCGTTCTAATGGCGGATTTCGTTCCCAAACATTTTGCATTAGAATGGAACGTGAACTACCGTGCAGGTGAATGTCACCATTTATTCCTCGCAGACAACGGATGGAATTGATTGGAAAACCTTGTAGTCTTATTCTTCTCTAGACTAATATTCTACTTCTACACCATTTGATAGAGGTGAGCATAAATCAACTTGTGGGACTCCTTTTCTCTTTCACACACAATTCTTCCTTTCACGTTATATTTATGTATTAAGCCAGAAAAATGCTGTCAAGGTTTCAACATTGTCTCTGCCAATTTTTTGGCGAAAAATATGTAACCCTACATAATTATTTGCAATCACGTGTAAAGACAAGCGTTCCATCAGAAAAAAATTCCATGGATTATTTTGAATAGGTTCACTGGTCTGAAATTTGTTTCAGAAAGAAAACTAATTACCATCAGGGAATATCTTTTTTTCTTCTCGTTTCTCTTCCTTTTTTCCCAAACAATGTTTTATGTTAACCTGTCAACTAGAATTTTCTCTCTCTACCCCTTCCGTTTCAGTAATCTCACCATTGAGAGTTGTAATTCCATCCTCTCATTTCATCTCTCTATTTTATTAATTCCTTTACTCGGCCCTCCCACCGCGCACCATGCCACATAAAAACACACATCAATGCACAACCACCCAACACACACTATCTACACTACAAATTGATTTTGAGCACAACAATACGCTCTGTATTTATTTCTACAAGATTCCTAGGAATCACCGCAAGTTAATTTCATACTTTGATATCTACCTTTCTCTTTTTCTCTTTATATTTGGATTCTAATCAAAATCTCCTTTTTTAATATTACTCGATCATGATTCCAGGAAAGATGTAAAGGATTATTATGAGGATTCAGCAATCATACAAATAGTATAATATTTACATGAACAGTTTATTGATGACTTGAGTGTTGAAAATATATTCGTAATCAAATCTCTTCTCTCTAATCTCTTCCTTCCTTTCTCTGAGCCTGGCTCTTGTTCCTTTCCGATTTTATTCGACTTTGTGTGTCAGAGAGAAAGAGTTGTATGGAAGGTGTGATAGGTGGGAGGTAAATTATGTTGAAAATGATGTGAAGAGGCTACTACTCTGTTCAAGAGGAACTTAGTCATTCTATTTACACGAAGAAAGGAAGAGGGTGAAAGCAAAGGTTACTTCCCTTCTCCGTTCCTCTTCCCTTGTCTACTCTGCACTGTCACTGGAGAACTGGAAAGAGACAGACATTCTGCCACTCAGTCACATTTTCCCGAAGACCCCTTAATAGACTTCCAAAGTTGGTACTTGGCTTTTCACTCCCATTGTGTATTTTCACTCCCGCCACTCTCTCTTCCCTTCACCCCATTTCTCTCTCTCTCTAGGAGAAAGTCGTATGTATGTATTTATTGTGTTGTTTCTCTTTCCCTCATGTATCTTCACCCTGCCCTTCGCCCTCCCTTTTCCCCTCCAACGACATAGGTATGTATGGCATGACTAGGCTACTATGTCGAGGAAGGAAGCTGAAAAAGTGGAGGTGTTGAAAGGACATCACGTCTTTCTTTCCTTTTCTCCTTCCATTTCTCGCCTTTCTCCTCCTCATCCTCTCCGCGCTCATACTCTCCATTCTTTCGGGTGAAAGAAATGGAAACTGAAATCCTATTCCAATATGCCCATACAATAATGTGTAACATCATTCTACTCCTCCTCCTCCTCATGACTCTTTCATTCTCCATATGTAAAGGTAGGGGGAGGGGGGGAGGGAGGAGAAAGAAGATGGAGTAGAAAATGGACAGAAAAAAAGAAGGGAAAAAATCCAGTAGTACCATGGGAGTTAACATTTCTCAACACCAGCCACCAACCAGCCTTGTGCTTGACTAGCTCTTGTATTCTTTTCTTTCACTATTCTATGTGTGTATGCGTGTGTGTGTGTGTGGTTCGAGCCATTGTGTGGTGAGGGCAGCCATTGTGTAGTAGGGGATGCGGGGGATGTGAATGATGAACAGCTAACAGTGATATAAAATGGAAAGATAAACTACCACCGACATGGACAATTGAGGAATCATGGATCTCTTCCTCTCACATTCCCCTTTTTTCATTCTCTCTCTCTCTCTTTCATGTCAATTATGATATGGCCACCCCATTACATTATAGCGGAGACTTTTTTTATCCTTTTTTGTGTTGTGTGGGTGGAGTGTGTGGAAAGTAAAAATTAGATTGATTCACAAGAGATGGATTCTGATTTTGATTCTCAAAGTCCAAGTCTTGTGTACAGATGTATTATGTAGTAGGAGAATAGGAGGGAAATTTTTTTTGGGTAGTGTCCAAGAGAAAACTGTGGGTGGTGGTATTTTCTCCAAGTTTTTAAATGACCACATGGTGTGCTTGAGGAGGATGAGGAGGAATCAGAGGAGAGAGAGAGAGAGAGAGAGAGAGGACAAACAGTCGTAAGTGTACACTCGAAAGCCGTTTATTTTCATTTGAGTCAAAAAAGTACCAACCCACCATCCCTCTTCTCTCTTTTTTTCTTCTTCGTCTCTAAGTGTGTGTGTTAACTAATAACCTTCATAAAATGCTTCCAGGGACAGAGAAATGAAAAGAGTGGAGGGGGGAGAAAAATTGAAGGGCTTTCATATCTTGTTTGATACAATCAAGGAAAAGCTTAAGTAAAAGTAAAAGAGGGCAACAGTTTGCCACTTGGGGCTTTCAAGACACACACAGAGGGGAGAGAGAGCAAAGGACTTTCTCCCTGTGTCTACTCCTCCAAGTTGGTTACATGCAATCTAAGGAAGAGGGTAAATGAGCACAATAAGCTAAAGTGCTTTTCCACCAACTGAAACAAGATGGACATTGTCAACGTGAAATATGTCATTCTTGAATTTCATATGTACGCCGTCTTAAAATCTTTTATATACATACATCTATAGACGAATGCATACAATGTGTATCCACCAAACCAAGCCCACTTTCCTTTTCCTGTCCTGTTCTGTCCTCTCTTTCTCCCATTTCCTTCCCTCATGGGGGAAAATATCCAGTTACTCAGGATGTGCACTTTTTTTTTTTATTAGAAAACAACAGGAAGCATCAATTTTTTCAAATAAGGAGTGTCTCAACCAACTAGTGAAGCGTGTGTACGTGTGTTCCTAGCTGTATTTATGACCCCAAGACAAAACGAAGAGGACACAAATGGTGAGGCGAGACATTTCACTCAGGTTGTGACCCTCTCACCAATAATTCCGGTGGTGGTGAGGGCAAAGGGTGGAGAGTGACGTTAGTGACCTCTTTGTGTAACCCTTGATGACCTTTCAATTGACCTGCCAATGGTCATCATAATAAATCAGGTAAAATTTTTGTTCCCTTTCAACCTCCGCTAAAAGGCCGACTTTCACTACCACGAGCCCCACTTTCTCTTCGCTTATGACTGGGAAGAATCTGAGTGAGACACCTTGTCATACCCTCTGTCTAGGAAGAAAATGAGCCACCTGTTTTCAGTCTTGATGGGAAGGGAAGGGGTTCAAAATGATAAATGCTAGATTTGTTTAATTAATTGTGGGTCTGCACTATCTCCACACAAAGTATAATTTAGACTCATGATTTCCCATAAGGATTGTCGTCCTCATGTCCATGTCCATTCCGTTCACTCCACTCCATACACCATCTCACTCCACTCCAGTCTGTCAGATAAGATTAAATGTAGAGGACAATCCATGGAACTAAAACAGCTGTTTGTGTATTTTATGTATCCTAACGACTCCGCCGCTTAATGCCAATCATCATCAAAATATCTCCCGAGTTCACACACAGACACACACAATGTAATGTTTTTTTAGACCCACACTTAAATGGATATATATTGGATGAATGTTTGTTTGAAACGAACAGTCTCTACATGAGTTGCACATAACACTTTACGATGATGAGCAGAGAGATACTACACGTACAGTTTTCTACTTTCTCTATGATTTTCGTGGTGTATGGTATTGTATTCTCCAGAATGAAAAAATTCAAAATGAAAAACTTAATCATGACGATAATGTATTCAAGAGATTGCGAAAGGATTTCGGGTGGTTGTGGAAAATCTCCAATGGTCAAGAGAGGATTTATGGGAAAAAGATTTTACTTTTTGCTCCTATGGACACACACACACTGAAATGGAAATGGTTATTTGATTTTGGCTGGATGGTCAAAAGCGTAAATTCAATTTCTGGCAGGGAGGTCTTTTCCTCTGTACAGAATAGATTGAAATAGAGAGAGGAGGAGGTGGAGGAGGAGAGTAGAAATTGCCATGAAATAATTTACAAGGAAGAGAAGACCAAGAGTCGAATGAGAGAGAGGAGGGGAGAAGGGGAAGAGAGAGCCACTCATAAAATATCTGCCGTGTTCCAAAAAGCTTTACCCACTCACCTTCCCTCACATGTGCACATCCTTTAATCTATTCCACTCTTATTTACCTTTAAATCGAATTTAGCTATGCATATGATACGTCAACAGAGGAGGGGTGTGTGTGTCTGTCTCTCTGTGAAGAGCAAGTTTACTTTTCCTCCTTTCACATTTTCTGACTGTCTCACACTTTCTGTCTCCAACGTGTACGGTGTAGTGAGTGTGTGTTTGTATCTCACACGTTATACGTTTGGTGCTCTACATTCAAAATCCGCTTTTTTCACTTTCATTTATTTATTTTCAAAGCCTCCTGTTCGTATGTGTTGTGTGTGTGTCTCCCTTGTTTGTGTTTGTGTATTCTTGCAGAGACAACGTGTACTCATTTTTCGTAGACTGTGCGATGGGCAGAAAGTAGTGAGTGGGAAAGAGAGATTGAAAAGTAGAGACGGATATTGTGTTCTAAACTAATTTAATTAAAATGTGAGGATAGTATTTTACAATAATTATTTTTTCCCCATTAAATTCCATCAGCTGTAAAATGTAGATTAAAAGTATAATGCTCTCTCCTGCGCATCTCATAATCCATACAAAATAGAAAATGCGTGAGTGAGTGTGAGTGTGTGTGTGCCGTGTATAGATTTTCTTCTGCTCTTGATGGATATGATATATTATATTATTATACACAGAGATAGAGGGGAGAGGGGGAGTACTATATATTAGATTATGTGTCGCTTGAGCCAGGAAATTAACTTGAGAATCGACTCTCTCTCTCTCCATTCTCTTATATTTTCAGTACAATGTATCATGCTACAAAACTCCACACACACACCCACCCACATGAAGTAGAATACACGCCGTGGAGTATCCACTTCACATCCTCAGGACTCATTGGGTGGGATGAGCTCATTTTATATTGTGTAACATTTTATATTGTTATCATTCGGAGTCAGGCTCTGGCCGTAGGATTGAAGGCGCAGACCTCCATCGAATGCATAGAATGATAAAGAGGGTCAGCTGGGAAGGTTAGTGAGTGGCAGAGAAGAGAGGGAAAATGGAGGGAGTGAATGAGGCCATAAAATAGAATAAAGAAATGAAAATATAAATGCTCATACCAATAATAAAGAACCGATGAGGACGATGATGATGGTGAAGTTGAGGACTCTTCTTTTCTCTCCCCTTTCTCTATTCTTGTCAATTTCAATATTAGTACTAGCGCCAATAGAAGCAGCAGTAGAGTTAAGGCTTACACAATGAGGCATCATCATCTTCTTTTGTTTGAAGGAAAGTGACTGTGTAGAGAGAAAACAGAGATGTGGCAGCGGAGGTCCTGGACGTCCTCGTCATCATTAAAATATTCTCAGAGTAACAGAGAGAGAGAGAAATGTGTGATTTGGACTTTGGAAAATAGAGAGAGGCAGTCACATGTAAAGCCAAGCGCAATAAAATTCAGTAGTAGTTGTGCCCCAGACTGTAAACTGGTGTCGACTAGAGAAAGGTAGAGAGTTGAGGGTGGACAGTGACACACACAAAGAGTCAATGACAATACAAAATAAATTATGTATGTACAGTTTGTTTCAACATGAACATACTTGTCTCTCATCCATTCATACATATACATGTATGAATGGATATATATATGCATAACGCATATATATATACATATGCGTGTGTGTGTTATGTGGGTGTGTTTGTGGGGATGTACATAATAATCCTATGTTCTTGCCTCTGCTCTGATCGTAATAATTTTCCCAAATATTTTCCCTTTCTCTTTTATTTTTCTCTTCTACTGATAGTCTACAATTAATTTGTGTGTTGGTGTCCTGGCGCCATGACACATGACATTGGCCATTATGATAATAAAAGAGAGAGAAAGGGAGAATTCAAGGAAATTTGAAACACACACACACTTCCTCTTATACAGTTTGACAAACCGTGTACGTAAATTTCCTACACACATACACTCCCACTCTGAGTAAGAGTGAAGGTGAGATGAGATTTTTGAATTTTGGGCAGTAGTGTATCCAGCGTGTATCTATTTTTGTGTGTGTGTAAACAGTTGGAATTTGTGCGTTACATTATTATGGAGGAGATATTTGAAAATCCAAAGACATACACACAGGACGAGCAAGAAAGGAGGATGGAGAGAGAGTAGGTATGAGTAGTGGGTTGTAGTCGACAAACTCGTTTGTCCTTTTCCTGGTCGCAGTACTTTTCCTGGTCTCGGGGAACTCCGATGAGGAAGAGGAGGAAGAAGGTGGGCGAAGGGAGATGGTCTCATTAATAATTGAACTAGTGAATAATATTCCATACATCACGTCATACTCCTGCACTGCACTCACACACACACACCCACCCACCCTCACATAGAAAGAGAGAAACTCAAAAACTCTGCACCTCCACGCATACACTCAACACATTTAACCTGATTTATGTGCTCAAAATTCGTTCATCTCATTGAATCCCTAGGATTACTGTAGTACATACATATTATATTATATTATTATGGATGTGTGTATACACAACTTTTTTGCACACAATCTCCCCCTCCCCTCTTCCCCCTCACCCTCAAATGTTTTTCTACACACACTCAACATTCAAATCTCAAATTCACTCCCTACACACGGAAGTTTGAATGTACATGTATAGCACACCCACATCTACAGCCACTCACACACACACAATAGATATAGAGAAATAGAGAGAGAGTAGTATGCTCCTCTCAAACACTCACATCCGCTCTTCAGTCGTCTTCTCCTGGTCTGACGAACCCTCCCAATGCATTGTCTTAGAGCACGTGTACGGGGACACGGAGGAGAGAAACTCCCGACAAAGACGGGCGACGACGAGAACGTTGACGGCGACGTTATTATTCTTATTATTCCAAATCCAAAACTCAAATCCCAATTTACATCTCATTTAACGAACGTGTTTCACATGAAATCAAAAAGAACACACACACTAGTCACTTTTTCCTTCCCCCTTTTTTGTACAATTGAACACTAGAGAAGTACACACACACTAGAAGCACTATAGATTATAGGAGCACCACAAAAATCCCAATTTTTTTCAAAATCACAGTTTCTCAGAGTCTTCCCATCCACTCCCTGTTGGTTCCGTACGTTCCGTTGTGTGTGTCCAGCGGAAAGGATAAAGAAAATAATCAGATTATTAAAAATTACTCCAATGAATTTTGTGTACGATAATAACATTATTAGTAATATTCAAAATATCCCGTTCAAATTGTACTGTGAGTGAACATTTTCCTAAATGTTGTCAAACATTCACATTTATCATGGATCCGTGGACACGATATATTATTTAATAATAATAGCACCCTGTATTTATGTCCACACACACACACACTCTCACTCCATTGACTTTCCGAACATTTTAATTTTGGTGGAATAACGGACTACTTCTAGTGTACACATCCACGTCCACACACACACACCGAGAGAGAAAGTCCAGCTAGTTTTGTCAATGTAAAATATAGTGAACGAAGTTTTGGGCTGATCGAATAAGTTTTGTGTCTGTGTGTGGACACGACAGACAGGGGGTACAATTTCCGTTTTCATTCGGCCTCCTGACTGAACCACATGAAAACGTAATTCAATAATATCTATCATGATCTAATTTAAATGTAGGTTGTGTGTACAGCATGCACCCTTGTGACCAGTGTGTGTGTGTGTTGATTGCTACCTTCACTTTTTCTCCATTTTCTCCCATGTTTCACGCTCCAAAACAAAAAAAAGTGAGGAGCTCTCCTATTTCGTTATTTTTTTCTTATTTTTTCTCTCCCATGCATAAATTTACCTGCACTTTACCTTCCCTTCTCTCTTCCTCTCTTCTCTCTTTCTTTATGATAATATTATGTTGTGAGGTTGAAGAAAAATGGATCCGAAATTTTATTACACATAATCTTCCCGAACCCTAACCTTATCCGGAGCCTCAACCTCCACACACACACACACACAAAGCTAGATGGATAGAGAGAACACAAACAAGACAAGACTCAGCCGTGACTCTGAACTGTGAATTTGAGTTTAACTCGGGGCTTTTGACAGACTAATGTTGGGTGAAGGTCTTTCTCGCTCTTTGTCTCTTCTCAGAAAAAACAATATATAAAATATACAGAATCAACAAGAAGAGACAAAGAAGGGGAAGAACGATCAACTTTTTTTTTTAAAAAAAAAGTTACAGTGATCGACTGATCCGATTGATCCATCCCATCCTCATTGTCCACTGATCCTTTGAATCCAATAAACAGGGAAATAAATGGCACTTTCTTATCACGACTCAGCACATAGTCCTCCAAACAAGTTTTTTCCTCCTCCAAGTCCACATATATAATGTATAGGGAACATCCAAAGGAAGCCTCCACACCCCCTTTCGTAGAGTGAAAGTGAAAGTGAGAGAGAAATAGACATACACACACAAGGAAGCAAAATGGATGGAGAGAGTAATAACAGCACTTTTACTACTGCACTATAATGTGGAAAAAGGGAGAGAGAGACTGTGGCCTTAAATGGCCTTATCTACAGATGCCAATGCCAATGTGGTGGCCGTCATTGTCAACTTTGCCTTTTCTATTTGGCCTATAAATTTTTTCCCCTCTTAACATTCCCCACTCCTGACATAGTCTCTTCTCTTATACGCACTAACATCCTCCCCCTGATTTGTTTTCGCCTTGTCACGATCCCACTCCCTGTCACACACCCCGATTTTTGTCTGCGTACGGAAGTCCTTTCTCCACACTTTCACCAAAAAGTAGAATAAATTTTGCTGACAATTCTCTTTTTTCAATTTTTTTCCCTCTTCGCTTTTTCCCACTCTCTAATTTTTCATTACTGATGAGTTCCACATTGAACTTTCAACTTTTGATTTTATTTTTTTGGAGGATATAATCCAGAAGACATAAATTTGTATATTGGTCAACACTAAAAAAATATTAATAAAGATTTGAACTTTTCCCCCATTTTATGACTCCAAATTCATAAAAATTGGAAGACGATATTTCAAATTATTTTCCTCGTCCGCTGTAAGAATGAAAACGCAGTAAAAAGAGGACAGGGGAAAAGAATAGAAAAAACTTTAGGAAAATTTTGTATTTTCATTGTACAAGAAAGAAATTTTCTTTAGTAAATCACGACAGGCTGGAGTATAATGGGAAATAGGGATGAAGGAAGGGGAGAGTAGAGGGGGATGGAGACTACACTTTAAGAGCAAGTAGCCAAGTTTTCTGATATATATTCCGTGTAGAATTAATTTAGTCCATGTCGACACACACTGTGATTGAATTGAAAGACCCCGTGTACTGTACATTGTGTCATGAGACATGGGAATGTACTCTATAGTCTGTGTAGGCTAGGTTAGGGTAGAAGAACAAGAAATGGAAGCAATTTTGTACTTTGTGCTATGATATTCAAGGAATTACACAGAGAATAGGTGAACACACGACACAAACTACACTCTTCTTTCTCTTCTTTTTCCTACAATTTTCCGTACTTTCTAAGCCTTTGCGTGTTCACATTGGGTTGTACATCTCTTAAGTTCTCTATCTTCCTCCTCTTTCTCTCATGCTGAGACACACGGGCGGAGACAGAGAGAAGAGAGGAGAGAATCCCTGAGTGGAAAAGGAAATCAAGGAAAGGATTAAATTCATATTGAATAGTGGAAAAACGATTTTCAAAATCGTAACCAGGTGAAGAGACGAGAGGACCAGCAATCTGAAAGACCACACACACACACACACTGACATGCATATACATACAGACACGCAGAGACAGAGAGAAAGCTCAGATGAAGGGAGGAGAATTGAAAGAGAGACGAAACTCAAGACAAAGGAGTTGGGGACGACGGAGGAGGAAAAAGAGCAATATTCACACTGATGACATGGTTTTCCCTTTCCTTATTTCACTGCACATTCCAGGTTACCCTCCTTGTTTGTTTTGCAATTCTGTGTGTGTGTGTGCTGGACTAGTGATTTTTACTCTCTATTCTCTTTTTCTCCATCCCTCCCTCAGCCCACCACCCTTTGTTTGCCTTGAAATTGAAATGAAGGAATCTTGCTTTCCCTTTTTTTCCTTTCTTCTTCTCCTTCTCCTCCTCTGGTTTTTTGTCAATAGCTGCCGCAATGAAATGTTCCAATCTGTCGCTTTTTCCACCCTCTCTCTCTTTCTCCCAGTTATATACACAACACAGGACACACACACTCACAGCACTCTCGTCCTTTCCTGTGTATATGCGTGTGTGTGTATCTGCAGTTCTTGAAGTTGTCTGGGTACGGTGAACATTCAAACATTCCCATAAGCCCTTGTGTATTTTTCTCCAGAGTAGAAAAAGAAGAAAGGTTTGAAACAAAATAAGAGAAAGTGGCCTTATTTTTGATCAAACTCTTTCTCCAAAAATGTAATAATAGGAAATAAAGAGTTGAATTGACTGGATGACCACTAGCGAGAGCGAGAAAGAAAATAGACGGAGAACAGAGAAAGCGGAGAGAGAATAAGGGCAAAGAGAAAAACAAGAAAATTCACGAGCGCTAAAATAGCCAACGGCTTTCAACTGCAAAGTAGAATGGAGAACCACAAAACTGACTCGCTGACTGTCTGTGTGTAAAGTTGGATGTGTGTGGATTCAATTATTGAGGGGTATAAAAGAAGGCGAAACTATGGACTGATCAAGTGGAGTGGTTGTAGTACGTAGTATACATAAAAAATATTTCAGTTTAAAATAAGAATAGGATTACCCGCGAGCTAGAAAAAAGAAGGTGTGAAGGATAATATTGTGAGGGAGAAAGATGTATGTTCTTTCCAAGAATGGAGGAGGGAAGCAGAAACGCGTGGCCCCCACACTCACTCATTCACTCTCTCACACACAATCACAAATACACTTTCACTGCTCCTCCTTTCCCCACACAGTCACACACACAAAGGAAAATATGTGTAATCTGTTCACTTTTGTGTCCGTGTCCACCGTTCGTGTGAACGTTTCCCGACAACGTTTCGAGTCAGACTGCCAATTCGCCTTAGTTTCCCCGATCACGATGGCTGCTGCTGCCGTCAACCGCCCGCTTCCCTTCCCTCCCTCTCCCCCTCCTTCCTTCCTTGTGCTTTGCTGGCTCCCCTTTTTTGGTTCAGTGGAAATCGGGCAGAGATGTTCGCGATCGTGTGTGTGTGTGGAGGGAGAGGGGAGGGTGTGCGTTTTTATATAGTATTACCTATGTAATAGTGCGTCTAGTGAGAGGAGACGAGCAGAGGTGAAAGCTGACGGGCTCAAGATGCATGGATGGATGAGAAAAAGGAGAATAGGAAAAAATGCAAAAATCTTGGTAAACTTTTTTCTCAGCTTTCTCTTTCTCTCTTCCTTCTCTACCTTCTCCTTTCTCCTCTTTTCAACTACCTACAATTTCCCCCACTTCCTCCTTGCCTCCATCGTTGGTTTTCAAACCTAATCAAATAGAATTTCCCCCGGCTTTTCTATCTCTCTTAAACGACAAATCTTGAATTCTACATTCTTGTCTGGCATTTTGCAGAAATGGCCTTCTACAGCTTCTCTAGTCTAGACTTGACACTTATGCTAAAGTATAGGAAGAGGAGAAAGGTGAGTCGAGTCGTTCAAGTTAGCCTCTGAGTGGATGACCTTGTTTTTGTACTCTGGAGACCCTTTCCTAATCCGGTCCAACTCGAGAATAATAATAGGAGAGGTTTTGGGAAAACGTGTTTGAGAGGGAAAGGTGGAAGTGTGAGGTGGAAAGAGGGTCAAGCATGAAAATTAGCCTTTTGAACGGACGGACGAGAACCAAAGATTTGATTATAGCTTTTAAATATAATTAAAGCTATTAAAGATTTATTTTGGGATGACTTGAATACTAAAGTGTGAATTGAAGTGGGATAATTTATTTTCAATTCATTCTTACCATAAATTGTAGACATGCTATAATTTTTGTGTCATTTTCAATTTTAAAAAATATGGAGGTTGAATTTTTAAGGATTTTGATAAAAACTTGTGAAATTTTTACAGGAATCAGGGATTTTCAAATGAAAGATGTGACTCACATGTAAGTACACAATGCATCCACTCTCAAATGTGCATTAATAAAAGTAAACACTCCAAAAATAAAGAATCAACAACTTGATGCTCCTCCATTGTTTGTATTTTTATTATGAGAAGCTTCACTCACACACTCCCACTGTCACACAACTACACTACAATAACTCGAGGTCTCATGACTCAAAATTGAGAGCAACAACAAAAAATATATAGAAATTCCAGTCACTGAGAGACTGTGAAAGGAGAAGAAGAAAAGAAGAAATCTGTATGCTGTAGAGCAAGTGTAGAGCCTGCAAGAAAAAAAAGAAGACATTCGACTTGAATTTTCTTTCCGATCCTCCTAGAAGACTTTTTGGAGCTCAAAAAGCAAGAAAAGCTTGGAAGCGAGAGAGAGAGAGAGAGAGAAAGTGGGAAAGAAGAAATCAGAGAGAAGAATGTCACGTCTTTCGTCTTAACCCAGGGGTCTAACAGGTTGCAGTTCATGAACATGGGGACATGGACAGAGTTCCTCCTCGTCCTCCTTTCCCTTTCTTACAATATATTCTATTCATTTCTCTCTCCACTCTCTTTCCCTCTATCTCTCTCTCTCTTAAAGCTCCTCTTACTTGTCATCATTGAAGCCTGAAAACCTCAGAAATGTTCCGTCTCTGACCCAAACAAGAGAAATGATAAACAATATGACTTTTTTTACTCTAACCTCTTTTGACTCTGAGCACAATACCACAAAAACCACGCACATTTGCGGTGTATGGATTCTTCCTGTTTGTACTCTCTCTCACTCTATCCTCTGCTCTTATTTTCCCAAAAGAGCAGAGAAAAAGTTTTCCTCCTCCTCCTCATCCTCCTCCTATCTGCACAATACACTTTGCATATCAATAAAGTTCGATTTAGACGGCTGTGCAAGATACTTGAGTTGTCTAGTTATATATAGTCACAAAAATGTGAAATTTGAATGGCTATCTCGTGTCAGATTTAGAAAAATCCCAACGTTTTCCCCAAGCAAATCAAAGCACAATACAAACACAAAATAAATATGTATGTGTGTGTGTACCGCAGTGAAGCACTCACAGAATGAGACGATATCTAACAGGCTGCCTCTTCATATAAAAATTGTCATAATACGAAATATTTCCCTGGAAAAGAGCATACCAATATTTATACATGTATTATAAGTAGATGAGAAACATTCTTTGTGTACATTTTCATCTTTTCTCTCTCTCTGTATCTCTTCTTCTTTCCTTGATCGTTATGGAGAAAAAAATTCTTTTTTTTGTATTCATACTTGCATTAGAAACGACGACTTTCACCATGGATTGACTTGTTGTGCCATTTTCTCTGATTTTTTCTCCGAACGCCCATAAGGGGAGGAGGAGGAAGAGAGGGAGGGAATATTGTGAGAGGGGGAGAGATTGAGTGTATAAGTCAAAGTATGGCACTCAGCTTCACAGCTTGAGCTCAACTTGTTTTTCTAATAATCTCGCTCTTTCTCTCT
Organism: Pygmarrhopalites habei; assembly: GCA_009870185.1. Lineage (NCBI taxonomy): Eukaryota > Metazoa > Arthropoda > Collembola > Symphypleona > Arrhopalitidae > Pygmarrhopalites > Pygmarrhopalites habei. The sequence goes on along the minus strand of WJFB01000808.1, from coordinate 32,321 downwards.
CTCTCTCTCTCTCTGCATGGTTTTATGAAGATGGAAGCAGGGATGGTAGGAGAGAGAAAGGAAATCTGAGAAAAGAAGAGTTGTAGAGAGAAAGTAGTGTGTGTGTGCACGACTGTCAAGATATTATTGTAACACTCACGTCTGCCCCGCTTCGTTTCCTCCTCCTCCACCCCTTCTCCTTCTGACGCTCTACTTTATTATGCAACCTTCCTCCTGTAGGCCAAAAGAGTTTACCATGGTTTCCTCCGCCCATTGACGAAGCCATGGCCGTGGCTGTGAATGTGTCTGTGTGTTATGTTGTGTTGTGTGTGGAGAGGGGAGGGGAGGGGAAAGAAAGAGATATATCGGAGAAAGTAGGCAAAAGTCGTGGGGGTAGGATATTTATCCATAAAGAGATTTTTTATATCTTGTAGAAAGAGAGAGGGAGGGGGGGGGGGGAAGGAGGAGAAGTACTGAAGACTAAAGTGCCTATACGATTTTCTATAAAATATTACACGATCTGCACTGTGTAATCATATGAACTCTTCATATATTGCATTATACGTGTGTGTCTGTGTAGTTGTGTGGATACACATACAAACCATCTTTTATCCTGTGGAGAAAAGAATTGCAAATTATTACAGAGTATTGGATGTGGTACATTACATACTGTACATACGCAGAGGGAAAGAGAGTGAAAGGAAGATGTAGTCTTTTGCTCACACCAGTGTCGTGGCAACATCATCAATGGATAAAGTCACTCACTCTCTCCTCCTCCTTCCCTCTCTCTCTCTCTCTCTCTTTATCATCTGTTCGTGGGCAGCCAGTGTTTTTCTTATAAGTTCTTTCTCCTCTTTTCACTCTCTCTTTTTTTTGTGAGCATTACATCTTGTATCAAAATGTGTGTGTATTTGGGGATAGGCATATGGAAGTCACCCCCCTCTGTGCATGCATGCCCTATCTTCGTAAAAATAAGAAGAGGATGGGAAAGAGAGAAAACCTTTCATCCTCTTCTTCCTCGACTTGTTTTTCTGTTTCTTGGCCCTTGAGCAGAGAGAGAAAGAGAGAAAGTGGAAGAGGGAGAGTAAAGTACCTGGTTATTAATATTTCCTGGGCAATTCTCTTGGAATGGAATGGAGACTCTAGGTTATTTCCTGGTTGGGTTCTGGATCAAATGATTCGAACAATAGGCAAATTACTCTTAAGCGTATTGCATTTGATGCCAAGGGATCAGGAATTGAAAATGTGTTTTCCTCTTTTTAGATGTGATCAATTTTTCTCCTCCTTCTCCTCTTCCCTTTCTTATTTGTACAAATATCCAAGGTTGTACCGTACACTTCCGAATAAAGGACCAGCGTCAGTTTATGGGTTCACTGACACTTTCTGAAATTATGGATGAATATTGAATGTGATATTTATTTAATTTTGAGCATTTACTTCAGAAGGTGACCCTCACAATTTGACCACTTCCATATTTAACACACTGTGTAGCATAATACTATCAAAATATTTCTCTATAATTTGAAAAAGGTAAACAAATTGTGTTGCACAAATGTCAGCCTGAGGTGATGTATGATTTATTACGGCATGCTTCTAAAAACAAAAATACTTGTAAAAATGCTTAGAATTTTCTCTCTGACTACAAAAAATACAATAGGAATTTACTATCCCTTTTGAAAACATTTTATTCTTCAAAATGATTGCTTGACGGTTTGTATTCTCCAAATATTATTTTCCTTCTGTTGTCTAAACAATGTCTTTGGAATTATATTGAGGGTGTACAATACGCAGACAAATATAACAAATATATAACAAATATTGTTGTCTGTGTTCTCTCATGTTTTTTCACATAATTAGTAGTCATTTCAAAATATCGAGAAAGAAGAGGAGTCGATCCATTTCATCAGCGGAACTGAAAACAAGTATGAAGACCGACCAGAAAAAGGCGAGAACAAGAGTCACTAACGCTCCTCTTATCCTCAGTACAAATCTTCACCTATTTTTGATTCTTGATAATTGCAGTTAATTAACTTGTATTCAACACAAGTCAAGGAATTTTTGATGACAAGTGAATTGTTCAGGAACCAAAATATTGAAACAATTTAGCATAAGACTAAATATAAGATAAAAAATATTTCAAAAATCGTACACCAAAATTGGAGAAACCAACTGCGCTCATTTCTATACTCACGAACGTCATGGTAAAGTTTATTTTTTTAGTTGAGAAGCCTCCGACTCGGTGTGCATAATCTTATTGAGCTATTCTCCTACCCTTCCCTCATCAAGATAAAAACTGTGAGAAAGAAAGAAAGAAAGAAACATAACAATGCGTAGTAATGACATGACTAATAACCGTGTCTTTATTTTACTTCAAACATCAATATCCCTCCATCAACATCCCAACGAACACTATGCCAGATAGACTTAGATCATTTGGAAAACACAAGCCCAGACATACTCTCATCCGCATACACATACGCAAGGAGGTAGGCCAATTTCTCATTTGTGTTCAGATGAACGATCTGCAGACGAAGGAGGAGGAGGTAAAAGGAAAAAAAGTCATTCTCGGAAATGAAACTTTTTGTCAATTCCAATTTATTTTTGAATCCCAAGTTCGAGATGAAGAGAAGAAAGTCTCTGAAATGAGAAATTCAAAGTGCCTTCCTATTTTTTATATTTTTTTGGTGATTTTGCCATATCATAATGAAAAAATTACTGATGCTTTTCAATTACTATATATACAGAGAGAAAGAGAGAGAGAAAGGGAGGCTGGGATGGAGAGAAAGATGATTCTTCATCGGAATACATATAAAGTATGCAGAGACTTTTCCCAGAGTAGTAACCTGTTCAAGTGAAAGAGATAAGGAGGAGGAGGAAAAGACGAAGGAGGGGAAAGAGTGAGAGAGAATGGAACATAATTATAATGTGTATGTGTAGAGTTTCAACAAGTCAAATGGGAGAAAGCGGCAATGGAAAAATTTTATATTGTAACCAGGGGAAAGTTTTTTCCCCTTTCCCCTTCCCTCAGTCCCTATAATAAAAAAGTGTAGACGAAATGTTGTATACAAATTTTCGACTCGTAGTTTTTCTTCTCTCTCTCTCTCTCCTTCTCTCACATATGTAATGGATGGCCCAATTTCTCTAGTCAATTTTCTGCTTTCAAAATTGGCTGTCTTGTATAAAATATTTATAAGGTATAGGTAGTTGGTATTGGAAAGATACTTGGTTCTCTTTCTCTCATGCCCATTCCTTGATGACTATATTATTGCCATTTCTCTTCCTGCAATAAAAAAGTAAATTGGACACAAAGGAGAGAATTTACAATTGGCATTAAAAAAGTGCAAATGTAAATATGAAATTTTAATGACACACCATGTTATTTTTTGTTAGATGTATTATTTGTTGAAAAGTGGAATGGGAATTATTTGAACAGTTCAAAGAATAAAATAATGAGTATTGTAATATTACTTGGCATGTCTTCAGTACAAATTGACGGTTATTTATGACTCACGCATCTCTGCAAACTTGAAAAATCCCCAACTTGGAAAACTAAAAAAATTGAAGTTGTTAAGTTTCAGCTACTGCATTTTCTTGAAAATGTAGAAAAAAATATTTATAGGGGGAATACTTCATGTGAAATGTACGTACATTTTACATGTCAGTAAAACTCTCTTCAAACTTTTCCTACATTTCATATTCTTATTAGAAGAAAAAAGTTTATGCTCGTTTCACTAGATACACACATTACAAATGATGTGAAGTAAGTTGAAGTCTTCCAGATAATTATTGAATGATCATATCTAATTCATGATGATGTAGACACAATTGTATCAAATTACAATAAAATATATTAAAGATTTAACAATGTGTCCATATAATACTGTTCTCTTTCGTTATCTTCAATTTATGTTCATTGTAAGGCAGACTAAAGGCGGATTATATTATTTTTTCATCAGAATAGTATGTAGGAAGGGGGGAAGCGGGTGAAAGAAGAAAGTCGGTTATACATGAATATTGTAGGTCCTACAACATACACGAGGGGGGAAAGCGGATGGAAACCTGATAAAGATGAAATAGGAGGAGAAAGGAGGACACACACACACATTTGAAGTTGATCTTTTGCATGTCATTTTGCAAAAGGAAGAGGAATGAGAAGGATTATTCTGTCTGTGTCTGACTCTCTCCTGAATAAAATGGTAAGACAAGATGTGCCCGGGTAATATGTGTGGGTGTCCTTTTGTACAAAGATGATTGATGTGTGTTCATGTAGTTCCTGTAATTGAATTCTGTGTGATAAGAGAGAACTCTTAACTCTGAACGGGGACAAGTATCAGTTCCACCCACTCAACAACAACAACAGTAAGGCACACACAACATATGCATACATAGAACAGAGCCAACCTGTTGTTGATGTTGTTGTTTTCCATCTCTTGATCCACACGAGCTGTAGTTAGTGGTTGACTCCAGTGTTCCAGTGTGGTCTGGCCTGTGGTAAGGAAAGAGTACACTCAGAGAACTCACTCACAGGAGTGAAAGTACATTCACTCTCTGTATAATATGAGATGATGTTTAATGAATTAATTTTCACCCTGAGTAAACACACAAGGGTATAAAATTAAAATTAGGTAAATTCACAACACGGTCTCACACAAGAGAGAGAGAGAGAAAGCAAGATGAAAAACAGTTGGTTGTGTGAAAGAAGAAGCCGGAAAAATAGAGTTTTTCCCGTAGGTACTTATACAATTTAATTTACACACTCAAGACACTTTATATATTTGTTGTTGTTGCTTAGGTTGCCTCTTTGTAAGTATAAAATATCTTATGGAGTATTAACTACATGCGGTGTTTGTGTGTGCATGACTTGGCTGTTCAAGTGGATGAATGTGTGTCTGTGTCTATTCCTTCCTTCCATCCTGTATAAACTGTCCGGGCACAAGTTTTTGTTTACCTGCTTCTGTTTAAGCTTATTTAATCAATTTAGCTAATTGAAATTGATTCGGGGGACCATCTGTGCCGTAAGCTGTAGGAGTGAGAGAGTGAGTGTGTGTGTGTGTGAGTGGTTGTAGCATGCGAGTACGAATGCATTAGCTTGAGTGGGTAGGTGGGTATACAGAAGAGGTAGACAGGTATACACGTATATCGCTTGGGTATTGGGAGAATGTAAAGGTAGTTGATATTTGATGATAAGCAAATATTCATGGAAATTGGGATACAGAGCCTCTCTCTCTCTTCAACTATAACGAAATTTGTTTTCAAGCTGTTAACCGTTTATAGTTACAATACATGAAATATTACAGTGTCGATCGTAAGTCTTCGGCGGATACACGGGAAAAAATTTAACCACATTCACTGACGCACAACCTCCACTTTCTCTTGGACATATTTCTTCCATCCTACAAATATCTTCTGTGGTGACCTACACACAGTTGCCTAAATTTTTTAATTCCAAATTTAATTTGACGAGTCTATTTTATGCCATATTATGTGATGATTTTTCCACTAATTACTAGAGTTGAGGATTGCAAATTAATTAATTAAAGCACTGGTGATACTCAATATGTCTTAAACTTCACCTTTGTAATTTTCTTGAGTAATGTTCAAAGGCGCGGAAGTGTATTGATATTTTTACAGCTAGGTATATATTCATTCGTGTTAGATTTTTGGAAAGTATGTAGTACTGGGATCCGAACGTCAGAAAATTTTTGCACTACAGTGTACAATGGTCTGGCATGTCCTGGCAGGAAGACAAGTATGTACTGAACTTTGACATGCAACTTTACCCGGTTAAGCAGTACACAATTTATGGTCAGGAACAAAAAATACTGTTCGAAATACAATATGAGTCGAGATGAAAGTGATCGGCAGACCTAAACAAAATGACGTACGAAACGATGTAATAACGGGGTATAGCAAGAAATTTGCACATATTCAATTGCACTGCAAACCCACATACTTGCACATAATTTAATGAATGTTACCTTTCTGAAAATTTTATTTCTTCTGGTTTCTGAAATAGTAACTCACATGACCCTAGGTTTGACTCTTGGTCACTAAGTCAGCTTTCATTAGTTGACCTTCTAACCCATGTCACAGATTAGAATGTCACAGACTATTCGCAGAAAATATTAATTTTAAACCAGTACTTTCAGGAAGGTAACATTCATGAAATTATGTGCACGTAAATAGGTTTGTCGTGCAATTCAATACTGTACAGATTTCTTGTTATACCCCGTTAACATGATCTTTAACTACTGTTACTTTTACTGCCGTTAATGTATTACATACCGGTACGCAACAGAAAGTAATTAATGCAGTGCATATGAGGAAAAGAACTGAATGGCATTCACTCCTACACGACGACATTGTCGAAGGCCATAAAGAAATTTTTACTAACACTTTTATTAATCATCTCTAATTGACAATTGCACTTGTGTGCAATTAATTAAGGATATGAAACAAAAAATAATCATAATCACAAGGCTATCGCAATCAGGTTAATGTCAACTATCCTACACTGAAACATGTAGACTCTACATTAGGAGGAAGGAAAGGAGCCTTTCCTTCCTCCTAATACCGTCCTAGACAAAGGGATTGTGTGACGCGTGTGTATGTCAGAGACAGTGACATAGTATTACTAAAAGTCATTAATTCCACATGCACTGAGAAATGAAGGCATTTTAAAAAAATTAAATCTACTATATACTCTAATATATAACTCGGAGTTTGCATCACCCACTATCGGCTTTATATAATCCATACATTAATTAGTTAGCAAAATAAATTAAATAAAAATTGAAGATACTCCATTAGTCTAATTTTTTGGATACCTCAATATAGTAAATTAGAAGAATTAAATTCCTCTGCTTTTAGAATGATGAAGAGAAGGGAGGAGGAGGATGTGTGTGCCCTTTATTTCAGAACGATCCAAGGTAAATTATAAATTCTACTGAAGATGGCAATTTATCGTAGTACACAACAGTACTTATCAAAATTGAGTATGGTTTAACAACGAAGACTGTCTCATTCACATGTCGTTAAATATAATTTGGATGATCATTGATACCTTGTGTTTGGGTACACCCGTTCGTTCCTGCTTGGAATTAATTTACTATAAAAAACAAATATGTATTTCTCTCTCTCTCTATCTATACTTGAGGTTATTGTTTCCGAAGAGCATGTGTGTGTGTGTGACTTGTGATTGACAAACAAGACTCGTATTGGAGGACATTGACTAGAGATTTTAGTAGAAACTCAATTCCATCCTAGTTCTGTCCCACATCATTTTTAGTATAAAAGCTCCCGTTTGACTCCAAAATTAGTATCAAAACAAACAGTCTCACATCATCATCTCCTCTTCAACACAATTTGATTCGGGTTTTCCAAAATTTTGCCATTCCCCCTCTCGTATATCTGGTAAAAGTAGTCATCTTCAAATTGAACCTAATGCATAAATCAGAAGGGACTAGGACTTCCACAATGAAGACTGCAACCATTCTATTGTCTTTGGGTCTATTGGTAAGAAGAGAAAGACACAAAATCAGTTTTGCCAGTGTTTTCGGCTAAACATCGTTAGTGATTGTGTTACAACAGTGATGAGTAAAAGTTGCATTATTTCTGTATATTTTAGGGGGCCCTTGTCAGCATTGCCTGGACTTTACCAGTGGAAGTACCCAGTGAAGTTGTCCCTCCGCCTTCACCAGACAATACTAAACCTGAATTAGAAGAACCCATCCCTGCTCCTCCTCCTCCTTCCAATCCAGTAGCCCCTCAAGTTCCTCCTCCAGTAACAGCGCCTCCAGTTCCAGCTGAAGAGGAGGGTGAGGAGGAATCCAACAGTGATTCAGAGTCAGAAGAAAGTGCGTCTGAAGAAAGTGAGTCTGAGGAAAGTGAGTCTGAGGAAAGTGATTCGGAAGAATCAGAAAGTGAAGAAGATGGACCAGCCAAACCAAATGATGAGCCCCAAGAGGAAGAGGACAGTTCTTCATCCAGTGAGGAGGATTATTTTAGTGACGAAATTTTTGGAAGTTATGACTATAAAGAGAATAAAAGGGAACAAAGAGAAATCACTGAAAATGATATTGAGACTGAGCAAACGGGTCTGGAAGATGGTAAATACATTTACCGTAAAGTGTAAATTAAATTCATATAGAAATTTTGTAAATGAAAATCATTACTTACTTTAAAATATAGTGGATCGAGAGCCTGGATCTGAGGATGAATTTGAAGGTTTTGTTGTTAATGATGACATCATTCAAGAGGAGGAGGAAGGCTATGATGATGGTTCTTATGAGGAAGACGATGATGATGACAATTCATTTTTTGAAGAGCATGATGATGACAGCGACGAATTTTTTGAAAGTGAAAGTGATTTGCCTCACGATGACCCCACTGAAGTTGAAGACGATGATGAGTACAGGGATCCAGAGGAAGCTGAAGGAAATTACGATCCTAATGAGGAGGAACAGTATGAGGGGGAACCTGACGAAGAGACAACAGTTGAATCAAGGCTATAACTCGGCACTTTTTGAATGACAAAATATTCATATCTCATTTTTTACAAAAAAAATAAATAATAAAAGTGCGAGCTGTGAGAGCGATTTTTGGGATTAAAAAATAAAAATTTTCAAACAATTCAGAAAATGTCAAATTTTTTTGCAATATTCATACACAATGTCACTGTAATTAGTGCCTGAAGAAGACTACACGTCGAAGCTACTCGAAACGCGTTGCAAATTGTCAATTAAATTATTCTACATTATTTGGCGACAATTATACTCATTGTGATTTTCATAGTATTTACTTTTACTTTGCGTTTTTTGTGAATTGCCAAATTTTAACTAGACTATGCCGTGTTCTAGGAATTTTCATAGTTAAAATTTGGTGACTATTATTTTAACTTTGCAGTGATTTGAACGCTTTATTAAAATTATGATAACTAGTTAATTCGTCGCCTATGGCGGCGTCTCAGCTATTACAGTTTTAATTGGAGTTCGTAAATGACAATTCCAGAAATCTACACTTTTTGAAAATACTAATTGCACAGATCGTAGTAATAGTCTTTATGAGTGACTCTTTCTAGCTAAATTAGTCATGGTGACTCTATATCCCTTAAGACTTAAGGGAATGCAAATATTTGTCAATCATGTTCTGTTTTCTCATGGCAGACCTGTATAGAAATCCACGCTTATGAAATGAAAAATTTTAGAAATAGCCCTTTCATCTAAATGTCTTCCTTTTCAGTAGCACTGAGAGGCATCCTATATAGTGTCTTTATACTCTGAAAACCGAAATAATAACTTATTTATCCTTCCAGCTCTTTATAGCAACTCTATCCACTAACTAAGAGTTGAAAATAATTGAACAAAAATTTGAAAAACCTAACTGGACTCCTATTGAAAGAATGTATGATCATATTTTACTGACCCGGTATACTTACAATAATATTAAGATTCAAAATCTTTTCGTTCAAACAAAAAATTATATGTCTCGCTATTACATTTTTATGTGTACATTTCACATTTTAAAAATGTATGTACTAGAAGCAACAATGCTACTAAATACAAAAGGAGACACACCACTTCAGAATACTACTGATGGGGACATTAAATTAAAGAACAAACAACATGAATAAAAGTAGCTTCGTTGAAATTTTGTTTTCTGGACTAAAAAGCTGAGAAGGAAAAAAAATGTTTTGTCTCCAGTGGGAATCAAATCCGCTATCTGAAGATGATTTTATAATTTTTGCAGTTCAATATATACGTTACTTTCCGTTCATTAACATAAAACGATCTATATAACTAGATTTTTAAAAAAGTTGATTCTGACGATTTCTATAAGGTTCATTACTCACTCACATGCACGAACCAAAAATTTTAATACGATTGTAAATAATAATCATGTTTCATCGCCATTTAAAGGCATGTATAGTAAGTAATAAGTAATAACAATAACTATCTGTACTTCGCTATGAGCAAACTGTAGTTCGACTAAACTGCATCTAAAATAACTGAAAGAGGAGTAGAAAATGCAGAGGCTCCGGCCAGTTTTGCTGCCATTTGAAGTTTTCTATCGCGAGAGTTGTCTACTCGTTCTGTATCTTCCATTACCTAACAGCAATAATTATTGGATAAATGGTTAATAAACATTATCAATCTGAGGATAATTATTAATCAAATTTATTTGTACCCTATCAATTGTGTGTTTGTAAACCAAGCCGTCGACTCCAACGTCATAATGAGAAATACCATCATGCCATGATTCTTTATTAGATACTAATTCTCTCCACTTCCATATTTTGACTTGCCAGAATTTCAGGAACACCTGTAAAGTAAAGTAATTGGTGTTAAGAAAAAAAAATATATATATTATAGGTAATTGTATCAAAGTAAATAAAGTAAGTAACCATATGATAGAAACAAATTCTTACTCTTAAACCAGATATTCCTTTAATTCTCCAACGAACAGTGATTCGCCCTTCATTAGGTACTTGGTGCATGCTGATGATATCATAGTAAACAAAGGCAAATTTAATATGTGCATAGACTTTTAGAAGAACGATTTGCACGAAATATTTCGTTAGTCCTCTGAAAATTCACAAAAAAAAAGATTTTCATGATTCTGATTAAAATAAATTAAATATACTGCCATGAAAATTTTAAAAATGTACATTTTTCATTGGCATTATCAAATCACAACTTACTGATAGGTTTTATTCCTTATGTTGTCAACTAAAACCATTGTCGGTGAGTATATGGAATAATCCATCTGTTTTTTGAAAATGTTCGGCAACTGGAAAAGACAAATTAGGCAATACATCTTTAAAGGGTGAACTTTTCAAGTTTACACACAGAAATTACGACAAAAGGAAATTGTAATGATGATACTACTGTCAAACCACTTACGCTTTTTTCCAACGAATCGTAAACTCGTTTCATTTGCTCACCAGTTGGCTTTCCATCTAAATTAGGATTTTTATCTGAATCTGACTTTTTCTTATCCAAGATTGGCTTTTTCTCCTCTAGACTTGTTTTAGGAACAGAACTTGACTGTATCAATCTGACATAATCTCCAGCAGGATTAAAGAAGTTGTTAACACTATTCTGTTCAATGAAACGAGTCGACTCCTCGAGTTGATTCTTTTGTCCAACTGTGCCAGTGTGTTGTTTCAGACTTTTTGTTGAAATTAAATATCTTACATCATTTTCCTTCATCCTCCATCGTCGTGGATGTACTTGCACTTCTTGAAGTTTACTACCAATTCCGACTAACCTCAGGTTACGAAATGCTGCCAACGCATTCCGTGTGGCCAAACTCATTTTGAAACAACTAATTTTTTTTAATTTACCAAAGAGACTACATGCACTTCGACGGGGGACTTGAAAATAAAATAAATATTCGACACTTTTTGATTCGGTAAATTTTTTGAACTGGTGCTTCTTTTGCGATGCGGTACATTCGAATTTAGCAAGGATGTCTAGAAAATGTTTTTGTTGACAATCACATTTGGACTATATATCTGAATGGGTCAGGTTGTGGATTTGTTTTCTCCCTATCTTCAAGGGTCTCAAAATTTTGATTGAAAATTCAAGTCCCCGGAAATGGATGGAAGAACAATGTTGGATGAGCTCGTCCCTTCCTACAGGAAAGGAACGTTTAGAAGGCAGACGACGCTGACACCTCAAGTCTCTTCCTGTACAGTCCTTACGTTATATTAATGATCAGATGTGACAGATTGATAGATGTTGACCTGCTGAACTCGACTCTATGTCCAGAATATTTTTTTGACCTCCCGTTCCTTCAATAAAAGTCCATACACCTGAAATATTTTCTGTAAGTTATTTCAGAATTTTCTGAACTCTAGAAGCTATTCCCTGATTACGGATTCAATCAGTGTTAAAGATCAGGGAGAATAGCATACAATTTGTAAATTCACAAGCTGACCCATTGGGTTCAGCACAAGTTGACACAAAACTTCAGCACATACACATTTATTTATTATAAAGTAGAAAACGTGTGTGTGTTTACTCCATCAGTGAGTATAATAGTAAAAGAGGAAGACTCATTCATGTGAAGAAGCTCGAAATTTCTTCAACTTGAAATCCTCAAAATTTGTATATTGAGCACACTTTCTCTCCCATCCGTACATTCATGAGGAAAATTTTGTAAAAATTTTAAAAGGAGGGAGTTCTAATATACTATAAAATGGTAAACAAGATAAAATAGGTTCTCTCTAGATTCATCAAACTTTACTATTTCCTTCTCCTATTAAAAACTCCTTTAGCAGAGAAAACTTGCACACATCGATTCAATCTCCCTATCCAAGAGATTGTAACAGTCTCTCTTTTGATGAATAACCGAATGAATTAGTAAATTTGAAAGCGATGCTATTACTAAAACAAATCCAGAAATCCAAACATTTCTCTCTCTCTCTCCAAACACTACATTACACCATATTAGGGTATTACATCCGAATTTCCACACACAATATATTGCAATATTGTGACTAAATTGTGGCTCACCAAAGAATTAGCACGAGCATAAATTGCAGGGCAAACCCATAAATAGAAACTGGATCTTCCCGGAACCCGGGACACACATTAAGGGAAAAGTTTACGCAACGCTCCGTTTACATTCAATCACTCAGTGGAATTCAATTCACTCAAAAGGCAAAATTATCGTTTGATTATCAGTAGCCTCCACACACACACACACACACGTGTAATCCACGACCAATTTATACTCTCAGTCCCTACTCAAATTCTTCTGCGGTCCTCCCTCATCCTTCATCTCTCTCTCTCTCTCACACATCCTTCTACTGTATCTGTGTGTGTTTGTGTGGGGGAAGAACCAAAAGGATCCAATTCAATGAAGATGTAAGCTTTCCGCTCCAAATCCCATGGAACGACTTTGAAATCAATGAGGAAAACTATGAATGCTACATACTGTCAAAAAGCCGCCGACTACGACGAGAAGGACGACACGAAGGAAAAATATCGTCAACCCACCATGATGATGATCACACACACACACACCATATGAGACGAGTACAATCCCATCACAAGCTACATACATTTTTGTGATATCAAAAAAATCTTTTCTGACATGTCAGCAAAAATGGTCCACACACGTCCATTGAAAAAATTCCTCAAAAACTCTGGAGCTTGGAAAGCTGGTTTGAAGATGCTTCTGCTGGATACGCAATTACGCATTTTCCTCCCGATATCCTTCTTTTTTCATACCATCCCTATATTGAAACATGACTGGTAGCCCTCCTCTGTGTGTGTCTGCTAGTGTGTGTCTGTGTGTCTATGTACTTAATGGACCAGAGTCCAAAAGAATGTTTTTATGACGAACTTCCAGTGTATTATAGTTGAGGAAAAATTTAAAGCTTAAAAAATAGTGGGAAAATAAATAAAGGGAGTGGGCTAAGGAATGTGAGGAAGAGAAGCTATGGCGTAAAAGAGAAAGAGAGAAGGAGGAAACTGATATTTTCCTGGCATATCCTTTTCTTAAGAAGTTTGAAGAAAGGAAATCACCAGGCGCGTCTTTATCATCCTTTTCTTCATTTCAATTCATGCTGAAGTGAAGTTTACTTAGTGATTCTCCATCTTCTTCTTTTGGAGAAGGATGTTCCTTCCTCTATGATGGGACTCTTTCTTCTGTACACACACTGGACCGTTACAAGAGTTATAGTCAATGGACCAAGGGTCTCACTGTATCTCCTCTCATATATACAAGAAGAAGAAATATAGAGCTTGGAAAATACCGGCAAGTAAGAAAATCGGACAGAAATAACCGCTAGAGAGAAAGAGAGAAAGAAAGGAGGATACAAAAACTCAAGGTTCAACTTTTTCCAGCTTCCAGTGATATACCTCTCTCCACACACACACACACACACACACACTGAGAACGAAGAGAGAAAAAGGGAAAGTGTAATAAACTCTCACGCAGTCATAATACCGTATTAGGTATTACGGTCAAGCACAGATTTAGTCCTGTGGATTGTGTGGACGGGCGGTGGTGGGGGTGGGTGCGCATTGAGGAAACGACCGAAGGAATCTTCTCAACATCTCTCCAGTGTAAGTAATAAAAATTCTTTTGAAAACCCAACTTGTATTCACTCTACACAACTCAAGGAACGTCTATGGAGGAAGGAAGAGAGAAAGGAGGAGAAAGTCCGTCACTCACTCAGACTGGGGCTTTGGATGACTTGCTGCCTGGTCATTCCAATACTTCCCTCTATTTTTCTGTCTCTCTCTCTCTGTGGAGCTGTCTATCCATTGAATTTGATGAGGAAATAAAGACTTGCCTATACTCGGAGGATGGTGGGAGAGAAATGAATAGATTTCTTTAGAACGTTAGACAGACTGCCACATACAAATACACACACACACAGCAAACTTTGGGATATTACACACACACTGTGCATGTGTGTCTCGGCTTGATTACTCAAAATGGAATGGATCTTCGTATGTAATGGTGAGTCCCATCTCTCTCCCTTTTACACACACACAGGAGCTTGACCTTACACAGAGACAAGGCGAGACTAAAACAACGTCAAATTAATCCACATATTGCAGGAGGAGGGAGGAGCAGCGAGAGATGCCTTATCTCCTCATCTTGATCTTGTGGGAATAGATGGATTAGCTAATAGAACAAGAGATACCCAATTCATTGACTCCCATTCAGTGGACTAATGCAATGCTTAGCTTGTAACTATGACCAATGAGGATAATAACCACAAGGAATGAGGGCCCTGGTCGTATATAAATAATAACTTGGAAGGCTAATAACATTTTCCACCTTTTCAAAATCCATCTTTTAGTGTATATACCCAATTTCGTGTGTGTGTTTGTGTGTGTGGTGGGTTGGGGGTAATGATTCTTCTCTCCCTGTCTAAACACACACCCACATCCACACAGATACAAGCAAACAGGAGGAGAGAGAGAGGGAGAGAAGAAAAATGCTTTTTCGACTCGAATTTCAGACAGAGTCCTAGACGAGGGGGGCAATTGCAAGAAGTAGAAGTATTCCCTCAGATGTAATGTATATTAAAGACACAGAGAGAGAGAATGTGTGTGTGTTTGGAGAGAATGAAATTTTTTATTGTATTTCTCATTTATTTTCTCATGACTGGAGTGTAACAACTAGAGACCAATTTCTAGGAATGGTGTGAAGGGAAGAGGAGGAGAGAAGGGGAGAAAGTTATATTTTGTATCATAGAGTACGTGTAAACTATGTAAGGTAGGATTGACTCCTTATGCCTACGAAGATAGATTGAGGGATAGAAAAAGGATACATCTGTGATAGGGGGCCTCTTGGAAAACACACAGAGAGACAGAGAGATAGAGATGGGTTAAGCAGAAAGAGACGAACTAAAGAGGAGGAAGGGATGGGAGGGTGAAAACTGAAGAGGTGGTATAGAAAATGTCGTGAGGGAAGTGATTGATTTTTTTTTCATCCAGATTCACGTTCTCCTTACAAAAAAGCCAGTTCAATAACGCATTGATTGGCACACGCAATAAATCGCAAACCTGAAGAATCTTCCCCTAACCCCTCCGTCCCCTCCTCGGTCTGTCTCTTCGTGTGTGTCTTTTAAAAGGAGGGAGTCGGTCGTTGATCGAGGAAATACCCGAGGTATTTTTCTCTCTCTCTCTCTCTCTCTAAACTCTTCCTCGACTGCAATGGTGTTTTGGCCATCATCGAATTCCGAGAACACCCTTCCCAATCTCTCTCTCTCTCTCTCCAAGCTCGGAGGACGGCTTTCCACTATTTGTATGCATTTTGAGTTCCAGCGATGAAGCGCATTATCAACCCTCTACTTTCTCCCCATCCCTTCTTTCTCTCGCTTTCTCTCTGGCTATCGAGTTGAGTGAATATGAATCAAACTGTGAGAGTCGATGATGGTTTTTTCATTTGAGTAGAAAAATTGCTTGGTTTATTAACCCTAGGAAAAATTTCAAACAAAATACATTTTGAGGAACAATGATTATTTTTCAAAAAAATTTGCTGTACACATTTCTATCACAGATCATTGTCCTCCAGTTATGGTCCGTGATTTGATATATAAAATGTTAACACTAAGTTCATAGTGGTTAAGACAAATGCGTGTGTGTAGGACCGAGCAAAGGTTTCTGTCTCTTTTTTTAACTAAATTTTTTCATACTCATTGCTATGTTTCTTAGTAGTACTCACTCTTTATTAGTTTTCCGAACCAATGAAGTCTTCGATTAAAGCAATTCCATGTTGCAGAACATGTTAGTCGAATCAATTTATATTTTTACACAATAGAGAGGTTTCCCGATCGATGATAAATACATTCATACATAAATACATACATCCAGGCGGCGTTGAAGTCAGCAAAATGTACCGTAATTCAAGATTTAAAGTCAGTAAATTTCACATTTTGTGTTCTTTGACCTGAATTTTCACTCTCTGGCGTGAAAAAATTCGCTCATTCCGAATCTGAACCTACTTTTTGAAAATTTGAAATTCTTTACGAGAAATTTCGGAATTTTAAACTTAAAATTCAAAATTTTCAAAGGATAGGTTCAGATTCGGAATCAGCGAATTTTTTCACGCCAGAGAGTGAAAATTCAGGTCGAAGAACACAAAACGAGAAATTTACTGACCGGCTTTTAAATCTTGAATTACGGTACATTTTGCTGACTTCAGCGCCGCCTGGATGTATGTATTTATGTATGAATGTATTTATCGTCGATCGGGAAACCTCTCAAATGTATTAGATATTAGTAATACACACTCTCTTTCTTCCTGTGTAAAGCTCCTATACGCCAAGGAGGGAGGCTAGGCTCCTTTATGCTTCAACCACACTAAAACTATTAAATTAAGCCTCCTCACAGCTCAGCACTCCACTCTTCCTCTCTCTCTCTCTTCATGTGCCATTGGATTTGGAGGGATGAGAGAGAAGAAGACGGGGTCGGTGGTGGTGTGCTAGCTAGTCTCCAGAGTAATTTATGATAATTTACTTGAGCACAATGTGCGTGCTCCATAGATTACTCGTGGGCAGTATAATAATTGGAATTGGTGTGCATATCAAGCCTAGGTGGTCTCTCTTAAACTCTCCCCTTGTAATTGCCCAAATTCGTTTTAAATCATTCGTGAAAGAATCCTGGACAACATGAGCAGATTCTTTTTTCTCTCTTCCAACTACACATACACATTCATTCATTTCAAAAGCCCGTATTAGGGTAATGAGTGAATTAAAGAAAACTGGCTTCACAATAACTCGTAAAGAATAGCATTTTAATACATTCACAATTCACAAACCCAGAGGATGAAGGGGTTGTGTCCGATGTTGATTGTATTGTTAAAAAATTACAATACGGTCGAAAATATTAGGTTGTGATCCCCTCCTCCCCTCATTTTCATGAATATGAACACAAGAAAAATGAACCACGTTTTTCTACTCCTCTTTGTGTATACAGGGTAGAGTGAGGGCGGTCGGGGTAATGGCAATCTGTATAAATGTGTTGTTGTCTTTTCCCTTCCTTCCTTCTCCTCCTTCTCCAGTATCCAGTATTTTGGAACAGAGCCCCACCCAACCCTCCCTTCTCCTCTCGTGTCTCAACTTTTTCCTGTCCTCCGAGTAAAATTTAAGAGTGTGAATATCTCTTTTCTCCCTCTCCTCTTTTATGCTATCATTATGAATGAATGAGGATGAAATTTACGCCCTTGCTGTCTCAACCAAAAGAATATACGAATTAGAAACTACTGGAGGCTTAAAAGGAGGGACTTCGGGAGAGAGAGAGAGAAAATAGAGGAAGAAAAAGTCTTGTGCATAAATATGCATGTAACATAATACAGAGAGGAGGAGAAGAGAAGGGAGAAGGACGAGAGGGGGAGATCATGAAACAAAACAATAAATTATTTTATACTTGACTCGGCAGTGAAGCCGGGCCGATCTTTCTCCTGGCTCCTTCTCCCTCTCTCCCTTCCTCTCACTCTCTCTCTCTCTCTTAAGCTTTTACATGCATCTGTGGAGTTATACGATAATCTATGTCTTCCGAGAACATGACATAGTAGAAGCAAATATACTACGGTCTCAGAATACTGATCAGATTAAACTCGACGTGGAGACTACAACTCCGAGAACACACACACACACTGGGAGTAAGGGAGAAGTGCCTCAAGTGTGTATCTTCATCTCAGTCTATGTATTAAAGGGTGAGGAGAGGGATTCACTGTGTATAAACTCTTTACTACTAGATATCCACACAGACAGAGCTAAAGTCACAAACTTTATCCTCATCCCTTTTTTGCGTGTTTTGGGGTATTCTTATGATGGCAGTCCTCTCCTTCGTCCTCCTCCTGTACATACCATGGCGAATATGATGAAGAAATATTTATAAAGGGAAGGAGGGTATGAAATATACCAACTATATATCACAATATATGCTCTGTTATGGGAGAAGGAGGATACACACAATAGAGAAAATAGTTTGCTTTCATTTTTACAGAGTTTGGAGCTGAGCCACTGGGCTCAGCTCTCTCACTCTCTCTCTCTAGGTATCCTGTATGGCATGGCATGGTGGAAGTGTGTAGGGATTTCACACACAAACACACAAGTGGCTATGTGCACAGTTGAGCCTTCGTCTGTACGTGAAAGAAGAAAGAGGAGGAGGCACAGGAAACGGGAAGCGGGCGACGTAAAGTCAGTGCTCTAGGGAAGATTCACGGTGAAATTTGGGGAGAGAGAGAGGAAGTGTTCATTTTCATTTTTCTTTGTTGAGATAAAGTGAAAAGTTAAAATTATCTCGGGATATGAAGGAATATAAAATAGTGGGTTCTCTTTCTCTCAAAAAGCAACCCAGACTCAGCCCAACCCAGAAGAGGAGGATGGAGGAGGAGGAGAGTGCACGCAACGTGGCCAACCGCCACGCTATCATCATCCATATAATAGCACACATCACTTTATATTACATCCTTTTTCTTTCTCTTTTTTCTTCTCCCTCCCCTCCCCTCCTTTCCCACTCTCTCTCTCCCTCCCTCGTTTCTGCCCTCCGTTCATGACAGTTCAACTTTGAGGGAGAAGGGAGAGAAGGAATTAGAGGCTGGAAAAGAATGGAAAAAAAAAGTGGAAAGTGGCGTGAAACTAGTTGAAAACTCACACGACTAACCAACTAAACTATAGTGATAGTGGGCCATCAATTAGTGGGGCTCCGAGGGAGGGAAGGAGAGTTTCTAATTTGTCACGCAAAATTATACTTGGTTTTAAAATGGGAGAAAGAGAATAAAAAAAGAGGGAGGAAGATTCCCACACACACCACAACAATTTTTCTCTCACGTACAATTAGCTAAATAAAAAAATATTACTGCATGTGTACACATTTTTTTTGTTTGTACAAAAAAATACTTAAACTTTTCCAAAACTGCCGTTGACACTTAATTTGAACTGTAAAGCTTATGACTCACCGACACTGAAATTATAGCTGAAAAGAGGAGACGCTAGAGAAAGGAGCAGGAAATACGATGTATAGGTATCACAGTATATAAGACAAAGAGTAAAAGTTGGGAGGGAGGATGAAAATAAAAAAAGTCTCCATGATGGAAAAAGGAGACTATGATCGGGTATAAAATCAAATCAAATGCTGAGAAAATCGAATAAAGTTTAGCTAAACCTAGAGAGCGAGAGAGAAAGAGAGGGAAAGAAAGAAATGGAGGAGGAGGATGGGGAATCATCTTTTTTACTATACTCGAGAATGATAGTGGAGAAAGGGAGGGGAGTATTGAAAGATGTGAAAGGGCAGGATTGGGTCTTCTCCATTTTTGACGTAAATTAAATTTGAACAAGAGCATTTTATGAGGGAAACGCCAGACACACACACGTACACACAGGCAAGCAGGGACGCAATTCTCTCCTCCCCCTCTCTCTCTCTCTCTTTGGCATCAAGTCTCTATGGATTGTAAGTTCTTTAGATCCTACAGATTCACTGGATGGACGTTTCCCTCTCTCTCTCTCTCTCTCTCACACACTCTCTTATTATGCATATTTACCATCAGTTTGCATGAACACACAGGGACATGATTGTGCAGTGTGAGAACCACATTCTCTCTCCCTCTCGATAACATCTAGCAGCCAGTCTCGGCCTCAGCCTTTTATGAACATAATGGAAGATTCAATTGTTATGTAATTATCTTAGCTCCGCACACGACCCCTCCCCCCCCCCCTCTTCCATCGATTCCATTGCTTGACGCCTTTGGGATCGGAAACGGCTTTGATCTCATCTCTCTCCCCCTCTCTTTCCTCTTCTTCCCCTCTTTTCACTCAGTTAGCTCCTTGCTCTTTACTCAAGTTGATTCCCCCACCACAGCCACCAACTCTCTATGTAGTCCACACTCCACACACACACACAAATACACTGTGTACTTGTGCACATGCACACTCCATCATCAATTTTGATTCTCTCTTTCCCTCTCCCAACAATACATGTACATAAATGTGTGTGTGTGTGTGGAGACGGCAAATACACTCTCAACATCAATACATTTTCATCGTCATTGACACCTCCTTGAAGCGCCGCAAAATAGCCCAATAATTTTCTCCCTCTCTCTCTACCTCCCTGGCTCTTACTGTCTCCTTGACTTTAACTTGAGGACAATCCCCCGTCATCTTGACAGCTTTCAAAAAAACATGGACAAAAAAGTACAGACAATATATTATCATCTGTATTGTGTGCGTTGTAGGATAAAAACAAGAGAGTGTTTTTTTTAATATTGAGATTTTTTGTCTCCTCTTTTTCATATCGTAAAACCAGGAAAAGCTGTCTTGGTTTAAATTTTACACTGTACTTGAAATAAAACCCGGATTAACAACTCTGATTTTTCCGAATATTTTGCATGGTGAAAATAAAGAGAATTTTTAACTTCAGTTGCACACGAAAGACACTGGAGGAGTTCTAAAGTGGCGAATACGGTAAGTTTTCATGAAGTGCAGCAATATGTATTTTTCTAATAAAAAAGTGTGAAATGGACAAGACACAGAGAGATTTTAAATTAAGACAATTTAATTAACTCCACTCATTCCTCCCTTCCCTTCTCTACACTACACACACATTTTTTTACTCTCAAGAGTCTCTCTGTTTTCCTCTCACCTCTCATTCACACACACACACACTTAATCACATGATTACCACGCAATTACATGAGTCGTTCTCCATTATCTCTGTGTATGTGTGTAGTCGTGTGCAGTCACTATGATAATAATAATAATATTTTGTTGTAATGTAGTATAATACACCTTCAACTCTCTCTCTCTCTCAGCACACCCATCCATGTACTTGTACTACAATATGGTGCTTTGCAAATGAAAATTAATTCATGTATCCTCTTGTAATTAAAACCCATTAACACCACCACCACCAGACAAAACATTTACATAATATTCTAATTTCCATTTTCCTTGTCATTCCAAGTCACACATCCACACTCAATACACACACACAACTTCTTTGTGCATCAGTTCAACATTCCTCTGCTCAGTTTGACGTTTGAGTAAATTAAATTTCAATTTGAGTGTGTTTAGAGCTGGTCGTGTAAAAAAATTGTTGAGAGGGAGAGAGAGAGAAGGGAAAAATTAAATGTAAATTAAATATTTTAAAATTTATAGTACAATAAAACATGGAGGTATTTAGTGTTCATACATCACCATCATATAATGTTGTATGTACAACACCAGCAATAATATATTTATTTTCCAGAGATAAAGATGAAGGAGATGAGAATTTGAATAAAAAAGTTTATATTGTATTTTTCATATCGTGTGTGTGTGTACTGTGCGCATTTGTTGATAAAAAGTGGACGGACGTGAATGACCATGGTTTGGTGTGGCAGAGTGTCAATGGTTGCTAATTTTTTGAGTAGAGATGGGACAACAAGAGGGATTTATGTTGAAAGATGAAAACCTTGCATGTAATTTAATGTCGTCTCCTATCTCACTCTCTCAGTGTGTGTGTATGTGTTTCCATTTAAGTTTGCATGGAGCTCTCCATACAAATTCCACTGTTTTATGACTTCACTACACAAACTGACCAAGAATGTGGTCTATGATTATTTTTTTCCTTCTCTTTCTCCCTCTCTCTACCTCCCTTGAATTCTATTCAGGATTCAATAAAAGATATGGAAGATGTAGGATGACACACACAGACACATAGAGAGAGAAGCAAGTATGGAAATATGACCAAGTAATTTCATTAAGGCACCCGATAACGTGTTACTTTTTAACTTGTTGTGTTTTTAATATTTATTCTTTTTCTTCCTTCTTTTGTCTCAAAATGATTCCCTGTTTTCTTCCACCACCACTTCTCCTGTCTTCTCTTCATCTTCCTCTCTTTGTGATGAGTGGAAAGTTAAATGAATGTTGAGCATAATTCATGGAGATAGAGAGAGGTCGTCCAGTTTCATCATCGTCATTACTATTCCTGTCCTCTCGTCTTCTTCCCCCATCAAAATTCAGGACTGCAAACTTTTTCAACGGTCAAAACGAGTCGTTATGGTCATCTAAATGTCAAGTTAAAGTACATTCTTTACTCCTTTCCTCTCTCTTTCTAATCCCAACCCGCTCACAAGAATCACAAGATTTATCACACACACGCAGTGTACACAATACAGCGTCAAAGAGCATGAAAAATGTTGTAATTGAATCAAGCCCCAATATTTTTAGTAATTTTTTTGACAATATTTTATTCAAATCATAGTTGCATTTACACACAGTCATAATTTGTATTGTGTAGCATCAGTGCTTCAAATTCCAAAAATGTTAAAAAGAATTTGAAATGATTGTACAAGAAGAAGGAAAATTATTTAAACAATAGATTGGTTCAAAATTGGCCAACTAGATCCCTAAATGTACTCACAGTCTAGTACGTAGTTGAGATGGAAAAAAAGAAGAGAAAAAAAGTTTGAACTGTTTTCTCTGTCTTTCACAAATAAACTGTGACTCTCTTGCGGTTCCAGTGCTTCTCTGTGTGCACTGATCCAATCCATCCAATATAAGCAAACCTTTTTTTCCCCACTGACTACTTACCACAAGTGAGGACAGGGCTGAGAATGTGAACTGTGAAAAATTTTACAATCTACATCTCTCTCTCCTCCCATAATGTTACGCCTCTACCTACACCATCTCATAATGTACACAAGAGAGAGAGAGAGTTTTGGCATCATTACTGTGGCTGTCAACTATATCCGCAGTTTGAAAAAGATAAGACGGAGAGAGAGAGAGAGAGTAAAAAAAATTCACCCGATGAGTTCACTCCGAGACGTTACATATAATTTCAAATCAGATCAGCGTTCACTCATGCACACACACATGTACACACACACAAACTTTTATGAATAGCTCTGTACACATATATTAGACAGAATATATATGTGAGTGTGGAGGGAAGGAGTGTGCAGGGAATATTCGTCTTTCAGCCCGTTTCATGTGTAATCCTGTAATGAAACGTGTGTGTGTGTCTGTGGAGAGAGGGAAGCGTTCATGGTGACAAAATGACATTAAGGAAAGAGAGAGACAAAAAGAGATGTAAGTTGAGCTCATTGAGACCGGATATAATGACTGTTTAGTTCTAGTTGTGCCAAGTGCCAAGAAAAACAGAGAGAAACTTTCCATATACGTTCTCTCTCTGTATTGTACACATTTTTGTGTGTAACATCCTCTGCTTATTTTATATGAGAGAGAGAGAGTTTGTGTAAGACTTCCTTTCGTCATTCCTCGTCAAACTCTTGGAGAAACAAAATGGAGGGAAATAAAAATTCTCGGAAATGTCTTTCCTTGTCTTTCATACCACCGCCCCCTCCCTCTTTTCTCCTTCCCTTTCTCTCTCTCCTCTGTCTCCACCATACACTTTTTTTGTACTTATGGCATGGACTGTCTTGTGTCTACATACACCGTACACTGTATATACGGTAGTGTGCGTGGATATGAACACAATACAAATTTATAGGTAGCAGGTAGTGGGAGTATTAGCAATGTAAACGTCGCAGTGTGTTCTGTATCAAAATAAAAAGAAGGATGAAGATAGAGTTTGAAGGAAGGCTTATTGTATGTACGTGTGTGTATACCCAGTGTATAAAGAGCAAGACTTTTTTTTCCAGACACACACCATCACCCCCTCCCTTGTACCCGGGTATAAAGTGGGATAAAGAAGTGGAATATATACAGACAGGCAGAGGAGGGAAGAGAGAGGAGAGAAGAGATGGAGAGTGGAGTAGGAAATGTGCGTGTTTGTGTGCAGATGGATGGGTTGGAAGAGATGGAATAAAGCAGCGTGTTGTGAACCCACAATGCAAACATTCAAGGAGGCAACCTCAATAAAAAGTTTTTGCCACTACTCCTGTAATCTCCCAGTGAGACAAACTTTTGGTAAAATACACACACACGCAGTACATGCAGTCATAGACACACACAGACAAACACACACACCGAGAAAGAACAGACAGCTCATCTCTTTCCCTCTTTCTCTCGAGACAGCTTCTCTCTCTCTCTCTCTTTCTGTGTGCCCTCCACACTAAAATGGGGTAAGCTTTAATACGACTACACACACACACTCACTCTCACTGACATTGCATCATCGTACTCTAAGCTCCTCCATATACTACGTAGAGTATACAAGCACATATAAAACAGGGAAGAGACAGAGGGACGCATAAAGAGTGAGGAGGAGGGAGTAAGTACACAGTGACTACTGACTTAGCAATGGAAGAATAAAATGGGTCGAGTATTTGTTGATGCTTCTCCTCTCTCTCTCTCTCTCCCGTGCTACTCCCCCTGGCTCTGCCTCTCTGTAGATAAATTCAATGCCGACAAAATAGTGAACAGATTTCACCCGCTCTCTCTCTTTCTCTCTCTCAGTCATTCCATCTCCTTTCTCACACATTGTCTACAAAACACACACACAGTTTTTTCTCCTCCTCCTCCTCCATTACTCGACTCTCTCTCTCTCGTCCCCATATTGACTCACCGCATTGTCCATCGTCTCCTAGCTTCTGGCACTAACACGGCAGTTCACTGCATTACAAACACACACACTGTATACAGTGATGTGATGCCACCCGTGTCCCTTGACAGGGTTCTAAAGTCTATAGAGAAAGAGAGAGAGGAAGTGAAATGGCAAATACTGTCTAACACACACCCACCCATCCACACACGTACACACACACACACGACTGTAGTCAATGTGTGGAGAGTGACAAACACCAAAGCAATTTCATACACTCGTTTCTCCCGGTCCGAACTAAAATAGTCTGTCTCTCCACATAAACCAGAGAAAGTTCTCATCCTCTTAACATGACAAGAAGAGAGAGAGAGAGATCACATGTTGATTTTTTATTCCATCTTTATCTAAACATCATCTCAATATTTTCACCACACATTTACTTCTACACTCATCCTCCATTTTCTGACAATTTAGTACAGTATCCTTGAAATGGATCCCAAATCTCTGTACATCATCATTTATTTCAAAATTTTCTCTCTCTCTTTCTCTCTCAAATTGTAGTCCACAACTCTCAATTTGTACAATGAAGATGGATTTATGAGCAGCTTTCCCCTCGCGTCCATCAACGTTCATGTCCAAACATAAATTGAGATGACCATCAATAAGGGAAAATAAACTGGAATTTAAGACTCTACATCTTTTCCCCTCAATTCCAACTGTGTAGTATGTACAAACATAGACACAGACACAAACACGCGCACACAAGAAATAGAGAGGAATATTTCTTGAAACAAATTACATTTGAATCCTTCCGTGTCTCTTCTGTTTGTGAATAGATATAAATTTATATCGTACATAAATCACATATGGAACCTCTCATCTCAATGAATATGAAATACTCACGCAATCCTCCATCCTAAATTTCAAAAAGGATTTTTTCTTCTTGTGTACATTACACATCCCTAGTATGCAGTACAACAGGATGAAGACTTAGTGGGGTGAAAGAAATATGAGAAAAATATGGATACAGAATTTACATGCCATATCATATCATATTGCTCTCTCTATCTGTTTGTGCTCGGATGATGGTGGAGAAGCATCTCTCTCTCTCTCTCTCCATACTGTTCTATCCCTGAGCTTTGATTAAAAATGCAAATTTTGAAAGGGGAGTCATCATCATCATCACAGAGTATTGGAGAAGATGAGCATGCGAAGCAACCCTTAAAACCTCACGGCTGTGGGTAATCCAAGTTGTGTGTAGAGTAGTGTACACATCAGGGGAAAATGAGGGAGGGAAAATGTGGGGTAAAATCCTTCATTTGTTTTTATTAATATTTAGAAAAACTGCCTCGCCTCTCTTTCCCTCCTTCTTTCACTCTCTGACTGCCTGCCCTATCGCTATTATATTATTCCCTACACACACATTTTTCCAGCCAGCCTGTTTCCTTCACACAAGAATTTTTTACACGATTTGTGAGTCCCTGTTAAAAGATGAAGGAAGGAGGAAAGAGAGAGAGAGAGAGAAAAAAAAAATTTTGAATGGAAAGCACAAGAGCCATGTCCCCTCCCTAGCAAAATAAAATGCAATTTGAGGTGAAGAGAAGAGGGAAGAATAAGGGTGATAGGAATTTGAACACCCGGAACATTCCTTTCTTCCTATATTCTCTCTTTTTCTATTCAAAGGCATTACTGTGTGTGTGTGAGCACTACATCTTTTTATCCATTGAGATTTTGTGGGGAGAAAGGAAATCCATACACGAAATACTTATAATATAAGATGCATACTGCATATGTGCGTACTTTATTAATAAAAATTTGTATTTTCATTGGAAATCATCTCGAGGATATATTTTGATGGTGAGGAAAAAAATCATCACGACTTAATAGGAGAAAGATGTAGCGAGTAAATGAGGGAGGGCTAAAGGGAGAGGATGGAAAAAAGGGGAGAATACCACTTAGAAAGGATAAATCAAAATCTCTTGCAATCACTGTATCGCATGCCAAGTGCAGATTATCAGGAAGGCCGTAAAAATCCATACATACATATTTATATCTACATCACTTCTCTCTCTCTCTCTCTTTTCCTTCTCAGTGTCTATACAGTGATGTATATGTGGAGTCTGAATAGACACACACACACCAAGCCATGTATTATCCATCTCCAAGAAATTTTTTACATGGACCCCATTGGCTTTGACTTTCCTCTCCTCTTCTTCCCTTCATATATTCTTTGAGAAAAAATATGTCTGATATATATTGTAAATATTATAGTTCATGTCTCAAGCCCCTCTCCCTCCACACACACACACATCAGATGTGCTGTGTGGGGGAATGTACATTGTATAACGCTTTTTATTTTTTCCTTCCTTTTCAAACTAATTCCTCCATTCAGATTAGAATGAATAGAGTGTAGAATATTTATACAGACAAGAGAGTCTTCATGAGAGGTGGAGGAGGAGGAGGAAAAAATTATTTCATTTTTCTTTTTTTGAATCTATTCCTTCCTCTCTCTCCAGAGGTGTATTACAATATCCCTCCTCATATCTATTTTGTTCAATCCAGAATTTTCAGAGTCCCCCCTCCCTCCTTTCCATCCTCCTATTAATGTATATATAAATAATGGTGCGTGTGAGATGAGATGATAGAGTTTTCAATCTCTCTCTCTCTCTCTGTTTTTTTCATCTTCATGAGGCTTATTACCATTGCCCCCTCTCACCATTATCGTGATGATCCCCTCGAATTTCTTCTCTCTTTTGTTGTGCCTCTCATTTTCCCTTCTCTTGTGTTTCTCTTGTTGGCGGCGGCGGCAGTAACAACGGCGTCGGCAGCTCTATCAAAAAGATATACGAGGATTAATATAAACAAGATAACGAAGAAAAATCTGGGAAGGACAAAGTCTCCATGTGTGTGTGTGTCTATAGACATTCAAGGGAATGTTTCAACTTAATGGGACTATACACAAATCCTGTACAAGGGAAGAAGCCCTTGAAGAGAAACACACACACACACACACACATATGTACCGTAACAACACAATAATGCTGTTGCGTAAAAAGAAAGAGATACAAGGGGATTGTAGGAAAGGGAAGAGCGTGTGTGTGTAGAAAAAAGGGTTTAATCGTTCGTCCCCTACGTACATAAATAAAAGTACGTGAGTCAAGTAAATAGCGGAGGGTAATATATCAAGTGGACGTCGGCAAGCAGACCATAAAGTTAGTAAAGAAGGAGCAAAAGAAGAGAGAGAGAGAGATAGAAAAAAAGAGCATAAAAATGACATGATTCCCTCTCAAGACTCAACTTGTGTGTGTGTGTGTTTGGAGTTACCCACAGGGGATCATTTTCCGTAGTCAATATGAGAAATTGACAGTAGAGTTTGTCTACAGACTACTACACACACACAGGCTCACAGGCACACACAATTGGCTAGGGGCTACGAGAAAGACTCCCCTCCGTTCGTTCCCCCAAACGGATGGGGAAGGCAGCGAAAATTGTAATTTGCAACCCCAATTTGTTAATCAAACTGCCGACTTTTCCTCACGACTCCATCAGCCTCAATCTTATGGATTTGATAATAGACTTATTGCTCCTCCACACTCCTCCGTACGCTCTGTACGTGATCATTCGTTCCCATCTGAGTGTAGTGTGTGTGTGTGTGTGTTCAACAGTCCATGCTACCCTGGG
The DNA here is from genome assembly GCA_009870185.1 of Pygmarrhopalites habei. Taxonomy (NCBI): domain Eukaryota; kingdom Metazoa; phylum Arthropoda; class Collembola; order Symphypleona; family Arrhopalitidae; genus Pygmarrhopalites; species Pygmarrhopalites habei. The sequence continues at coordinate 3,705 of WJFB01000808.1, read as the reverse complement.
ATCATGGAAATGATGGAGGGAATAGGAGAAGTGTATTATTATATTACATGTACAATCGGAGGATGTAGGAGTGGCAAGTCTTTTTATCTCTCCTTCTCTCTCTCTCTCTCTTATTTTTTATGTTCCGTTTTTCCCCTCTCTCCACCATTTTAGACGTGCATAGTAATAATACAGGAGAGGGAGTTGATGATTCTTATCATTAGAAGTAAAACCGTGAGCCATCATCATCCTCTTTGCACTTTAATTGAATTCTTTTTTTCTTCTCTCCTCCTTCCCCTCCTCACCCATTAAATCAATCACATTTTACCATCCATCTTATTAGCTATTATATTATCAATTCAATACACAGTGTCGATGCCAATTAAATCAATCGTCCCATATCCGTTCATGAATACACAAATGGCAAATTGTATTCATCCAAAGTTAAATCATAACTTCCATGGAGAGAGAAAGATTGGTTGGACTGAGGGAGAGGAGAGGATGAGTCACTGAGTCCTGAGGGGGAGAAAATAAAAAAAAACTAGGCAGACCCTTGAGATCAATATGTAAAATGCTGTGTACTGTTCGTGTGTGTGTGTGTGTCTCCGTTGTTTAAAAAAACTAGGGGTCGAGCCACACTAAATTTTCCATTGTATTTATGCTAAAATCATTTCTAAATAATTTTCCCCTCACTTTTTCCACACACACACACCACCACCACATATATAATTAAACTTGCGCTCCATTATCACTGTCTCCTCTCATGTTTACAAATGCGTGTGTCTGTTTGTGTGTCTGTGTATGGGGGGAAGTGTAATGTGTGTGCACTATAATTTAGCCCAAAAGTAATTCCAGTACTTTTTCTTCTTCCCCAATTTTTTTCCTCAACTTGTTGTTGTTCCCTTGTATTTTTACACTCTGTTGACAAACTTCTTCCGCGTCTGGGTCCACTCTGGAGCAATCAACATAAACAACATAAACAAACACTACTCTCTCTCACATATACACAGGCACACACAGATGAATGGGAAATGAGAGGTGGATTCTCGGCTAAGAAAAAAATCCACACTTGAATGGCTCGCCAAGGCAAGGTAGTCATGAAAAGGATTGAAAAGTACCCTTCAAGATATAAGACAAGACACACATTAGAGGAGCGAGGAGAGAAGAGAGTACTTTACAATTGCCTCTGTAAATTTATTTGTATGTTTGTGTTTGTTTTATGTTTATAACCCAAGTCCTAACATCCCTTACAGACACAAACGCACACACACTGCCTATTGTAGCTTGGAAAATGTTTTTTTTCTGCCGTCTTCAAAAAAAATTGTGTTCATGTCTCGACACATTATTAAGTAGTATATATTTCTTATTATTATCCTGGGCACTTTTGAGGCTCTTTATTAACTCTCTCACTCTAGTCTACGGCTTTGTAGTGTGGTGGCTGGGCACGGGGATGAGAGAAAGAGACATGGAATTCAAACTCTTTTTCATTTTTTGTATGTCTGACAGAGTAATAGAGAGATTTTATAAACAAGGGACCAGATTGCATGTTCTTTTCATCTGCTTACCATAGTCCTGTGTCCTGTGTACAAGTCTTATGGGATAGGATTCAAATATAAGGATTGTGCATGGTGTGTTGTAGAACATGGTCCAAGTTGTGAGATGAATTTGATAGTGATTGGAAGTGATATACATATAAAGAGAGAGAGGGAGAAAGACCAAGTTTGAGGTTTTGTATGAAAATAATGTAGCAACGTGAGATGGGAGATTGCCTCAGCAAATGTATAGATAGAAGAGAGAATGAAATGGAATAGATGGAATCGTTTGGAGATAAAGCTGCTAAAGCAGAAGTCCCAACCACATTATCATGGTTGAGTTGATGGTGTTAGAATTTCAAGTGCGTGGTTGCGGGATTTCACTGTCTCCCTGTAAAGCTCTCGGTTCTCGATTCTCTCCCTCTCTTCCTTCTCCCTGGTTTGGGTGTACTCTTCGTACCGAGGAGAGAAAGAGGTTCAGTCTTGTGTTGTTTTTGCTGTTGCGGCTCTTGGTTTCTCTCATCATCATCAACCTCGAGTCTCATCAGAGAGAGAGAGAAGAGTGACTGTGGCTGCCTCTCCTGTCTTCCATATTCATAACTCATTATGCAAAAAAGTCCATCGATTTGTGACACCATGTGTTTGTCAGACTTGTTTCACCATACAAAAAATTACAGCTCTGGTTGTGTGTGTGTGGAGCAGGGAGCCACAAACCATCTCTCTCTACACACACACGCAATTCCGTGCGGACTATATAATGTATAATACTGTCACACACACACACATTTGAGCTGATTAAACAGCAGCAGGAGCTAAACTTGAATAAACATTAATTTACCTTCATCAAGGATTTCACAGAATGGATTTTCTCTCTCTCTTTATTTGATTCCTCACAAATTTTATTTGTTTACGACTTCAAGGCTCTTTATATTATTTTTCAAACCTCTCTTTTCTCCTCTTCTCTCTCTCCGCCATCCTCCCACTAGAGCTTATAACATGGTTTTGGATGTGTGTGTGTGCATGCATGTGTGTATATACACAGGGCATGTTTTTAAAGGATTTACATAATGTCGTGGAGATGGAACAAATCCCAGTGGAAATTTGAAGAGAGATACCACAGAATTCCCCTTACACGTTTCTCTTCTTCTGTATTGTATGGGTGTGTGCAATGTGCAGCACACACACACACGAGTATATTGTCCAATAGGATGTAAAGTGCAGCCTTAATTATGGCAATCAGTTTACTCTGCACTTTCCTCTTTTACGACACACTAGTATAAATTGTGGATGTGTGGAGGGGAAGGAGTATCTTTGAAATTAAATGAAGGAGAGAAGACAAGAAGAAGTGAGAGGGAGAAGGAGAGTGAGGGAAAAAATTATGGCTACTATAATTTAATAGATGATTGTAGAGCGTCAAATTACACTTCTCTCTCCATCACCCCAGTCATGTCTATCTAACAAGACATTTGTTGTAGAAAAATTCACTTAAAACTTTTTTTTCCAACACTGCCACTGTGGTCAGCCCATGTTGAGTTGAGGAGGAGGAGAAGAGAAGGAGGAGGATGTAAGGAATGGATGTGCGTGTGAAAAGTTATTAAGTATTAAGGTCCATAATTTAGTACAGTTTCATTTACCATTGCACCACCGGCCGAAACAATTTTTTTCGGACTTGTCAGGGTCCAACTAGACTACAAAACCCGACGGCTCCTCCAGAAAACCCAATTCGGCTTCAGGAAAATTTTTTAACCAATTTTTTCATAATTTTTTTCAAAAAAAAAATTTTTTTTTTTCGGTCTTCTGTAGTTCCTACACTACTCAGAGACCTCAATTAAACATTTTAAACGTGGTTTTGACGTCCCAGAGTAATTTAAAAGTCAATATCTGGCCACCCAGAATTTTTTAGATTTTTATGCTATTTCTCAGTTTTGTGCGAAAATCGCACAATAGGTCATAAGATGACCCATAAATAATTTTGAAGACCGAGGAGGCTTTTCTCAACGCTTAAAAACTCTCCGACACTCGATTTCGGTCGGTAGCAATGGGTAAATGGTTAGCTAAAATTCATGCATCTGTGTAATATTTGCTCTGCGTTTAGAGATTATTTAGAGAATTTGTTTTTGCAAAAAATATCGGTGGTACAATGGCAAATGAAATCATATAAATTGATGGACCTGTTTACTTATTAATAATATTT